>JBAKBP010004329.1:0-84747 GCA_037953745.1 Lithodes maja
CTTGCAAGTTTCAAAATTCAAATTGCTTGTACAATGCACTATTATGGTAATACACTAAATATATATATATATATATATATATATATATATATATATATATATATATATATATATATATATTTTTACGTATCTTGAACCTCAAGTGGTTAACTTGATGAATCTAGATAGCACAGAGATATGTATTAAGGTATCAGTCAGCTGAAGGCAAAATAAAAGTAAAATCTAATAAAATTATTTCCTGTTGTTGCTTCCTTTCCTTTTGGATCTTAGGACTTAGTATCCTTTATTGACTGATACTCTTTAATTATGAAAAATACTGAAACTAATTAAAGTCATGTAGTATTTATAAAGAATTATTATTTAACCGAAGCTTAGTAGGCTATGGTTATGAACCGAATAAGTTATATCTAAAGAAGGACTATTAATTCTATAAAAAGTCTTGAAAGATAAATATTAAAGTAAGAATATTTCTGTCTCTTACCCTTTTTGAAATGAATAGATAGTTTTCTTATAATTATGTCCTTGTATTTATATTTAATGTAATTATTCTTGGTTCTTGTCTGACGTTAATAGCATTATATTATTATTATCATCAGGATTAATATCAAAGTCACATAAAAAGTTAGATATATATTTAATAATTAGTTAAATGTATTTCTTAACCACGTAACATTGAGGTTTGATTATGAGTAAATAAAGTTACAGGATCGCTTCATAGATTCGAATCAGGTCTCACTCAAATAATATGAAAAGCAAAATATAATATTTTGAAGCAAAAGAATTTTCTTCAGCTTAGGAAATCACTAGAAGTAATATTAACACAGCCATGTTAGTCTAAGGCGATATTACTAATATGAGACAATAGCATCACCATACTAAGTACCGTTAAGCAATGTAAGCTTAATTCAAAGAAAATTAAAGAACTCGTAAGTATTAATATAAAACAATAGTATTACTTTCATCATAACCCAATTACTTAAAGAGTTGCTTTAGTCCACAAGTTAGTCAACTAAAATAGTTAAGTACATAATAATAGCGTTAACGTTACTTCGCAATCAAATAGTTAAGTACACAATAATAGTAGCGTTAACGTTAATTCGCAATCAAATAGTTAAACACATAATAGTAGCATTAACGTTAATTCCCAATCACATATCTCACTAACCAACATAACGTAAGTGTTTACACCGAACACACTTAACACACATTTATATAATCTGACTGACAGTCACAATCCCATTATAATACTTCACCCCGTCTTCCTCCAGCTGCAAGTTCACCTTCCCCAACTCCAAATGAGACTGATTTGAATGCCCACAACTCGGGTCTTATATACCAAACAATGATGGTGTAGGAACGAATCAGGAGGCGAGTGATGGTGCGCGCCCCAATCATAGCTCCTCGAGTTGCATAGCAGGTGCCTGGTCCAATCACAGCTCCTCGCGTCGAACATACGTCATAGCGTCGGTCATCAAGTAGTTTGCAGGGTCCCCTATGACGCACGCAGGTGTGAAGGCTAGTTTGCAGGTATGCGGGCGAGGTAGTTTCCCCACTGCTTCACCGTTTGGGTAGTGCGGCTCCTTCAACTCTAATTCTAACTCTTAAATTAACATACAGGGCTCCGTATGTCAGAATATATATATATTATATATGTGTATATATTATATACAGTATATACATAAAAGAATCACTTGATTTGAATAACACGTAACACTATCATAATGTATTTTGCATGCACTTAACAGTCTTTAAGCCATCTTTAAATGCCCTCAAGCACTATGCCTCATCGTCTCACAGTTAAAGCAACACTTTTTATTTTCCTGATGAAAAATCGGAGTACTTTGGGCTCGTTGTGAGAGGCTTGGTTATCATATAGAGGACCACATCTCTTCAACAAACTTCTACGGAGAGTAAGAGATATGAAGGGCGTCTCTTTGAGAAATTCAAGACAGCCACAGATGTCGAGCAGCGAAAGGTGCCAGATGAGCCTGTCTTCACAGGCGAACACTCTGCCCCTTTCAAGCAGTCTAGGTTGCACCGCATTTCAATCCAGAACGAGGGGTGTCGCGCTCTTCTTTGCCGCTATAACACTTTGTAAGGTTGTAAAGGACTGGCCTCTCCAGCCTGCTAATATTTTCTCGCTGTGTGACGCATTGTCACACAGCGTTGCCAATAGCTTGCCTATTTTCTTCACATTGATTGCTATTAGAAGCGAAACAATTTATGAGATTCTTGTTGCCAGTATTTTTTTCCAACAAATTTCTGAAAGCTTAGCAATGGGAATGTATTTTTGTTTTCAGGTCACACCCCTTTCCCATTCTTTACAAATGAACGACCATTACTTATATTACTGTTCGTCCACAAACAAATCTGTAATGTAAGCAGTGTCCTTCTATTTTGGTATATTTTATTGCATTTATTTTATTTTATTTAAAATTGCTAACAACCTAACAAGTAGCCCGTATATCTTTGTGGTGAGGTTAATGTTAACCGCTCCCTCATATGGCCACCGCAACCTCAATGTTCATTTCTGCCACAGAGATGGGTCTTGGGGAGGACGTTTGGGATTTCCTCAGGCAGAGAAGTGCAGACCTAAGCAAAGAGAAAAACAGTCGACACCTCATCAACGTCATAATTGAGCTTCTGGGATGTTGCTTCTCTCAAAGTAGATTGGCAGTCTGGAGTAAAATTATTTTGCCCTGAGGCCCATTCCACCAGATGATAACAATAACAGTGTAAATGACCTGTGCCCAACCTGCAATACTCTGTTCTTATACCAAAACCTTATCATTCTCATGCCTTCTGTATTTATGTTGTTTTATATTCCAACTACTCCCTCTTGGGCATAGGGTGAGAGCCTGTACATTCAACAATTCTACATTGAACGGTGAAGCCTGTGAGGTCTCGTTACAGTCTATGGGGTGAGAGATGTGAAGCACTTTTAGCTGCAACCAGCCCCTGCCATCTTGCCTTTGCAGGATGCATGGCATGAGTTGCCCACTCACGTCTCAAAGCAGCCCCATCTCTACAGCTGCCTCGCTCTAGTGCTTCACTGTCTCATTTCCTAGTCTCGGACCCTCACTCTCAGAATAACCTCCTATTGAGCAATAAACTCACTAGGCATTGCCCCCATGTAGCATATTTTGATTATGGGAATATTCATACAGTGTTATTTAATCAGGGAACAATGAAGGTATTTATTTGGCGTTTTGGTGGGCTTTATGGTAATGCACTGATACTATACTGTAGGTACAGCACAAATTCCATCCCAATAATATCTTCTCATTGACATATCGGGTTTCGAACCCGGGTCCATTGGATTACCAGTTCAGTGGCAAAACCACTACACCACACCTCCCCGGCATTAAACAAATGTTCCTGTTACATTCAGCTAGTGGGTCGAACATACTAACATCAAAGAAGGCCTTCTGTTGGCATGTTCAGGAATCATGCACATCCATTCTTGCTTCATCAAATGTATTTGCAGATCGGTGAGCAAATTGCTTCCCATTAAGTTACTAAGGAGTGGTTCAATTCAACATCTCGATACAGTATGATGATGGGTGTTGGTAAGCTTTTCATGTTAAGTGTACCGTATTAGTATAAGTATGGAATGTTCGTTGTCTATACCTCATTTTTAGACATTCATAAAACCTGCCACTATGGCGCTCTTGTCTTGATGAACTAAATAAACAGACATATATTGTTTTCCTGATGAAATTGTGTGATCACAAATTATCTTTAGTACATCTATATTATGATGGTGTTTAAAAGATAGAATTACTTTGATCAAATAACTCTCCCTGAAGCTGCCACCTTATCCGAACATACAGACATTAATTAATAATTCAGTGTATAATAATTAGTATCAGGAAACTGAAACCTGAGAATAATTCACATTTAATGATTTAATACCTTAAGACTTATTCAGAAGTACAACTAAAGACATCGATGTTTAAGTAGCAAGTAAATTTAATACAAGTATAAAGAGTCTGTTTCACAATCACCCCTTAACCCGTCCTTGGTGGCACCCGCCTTAAGTCGGTTAGAGAACCAAGGCCTAAAAAGCGGGGCCCGCCTTATGTTGTATGCGATTTTTAGCACATAATCGGCTCTGAGAGAGTCCAAGCGGTGGGAGGAGCGCGGGTATATCTTCATATATCCCAATAATATCTTCCCATTGACATATTGGGATTCGAACCCAGGTTCATTGGATTACCAGCCCAGTGACAAGACCACTCCGCCACACCTCCCCTATTGGTTAAGTAAGCTTAAAATGGGAGTATATAACATGCCCCCCTTAAAAATAAGATACAAATTCTCGGAAGGAAAATAAATAGTGAGCAAGGAATTATGAAATTGTACCGGAAAAGGTATAATTTCAGACCAAGACAAAATCATGTCAGATGCAAAAGGGATTAAAATAGGAAATTTACCTTGACTCACATACACCTCGAGAAAGTGGTAATAATACTCTAATTCTGAATGACCCACTAAAGGGACCAAATCTATTTCCCTATTTGCCAATTTCAGCAAATTTAATAAGTCAGCCATGGAAAGTAAGTCGGACGTCACTAGCCCATTCTCCGTGTGAACTAAGGCATGCATATAACACTCAAAATCCTTCCCAAAAATTGTAGACATAATATGGAAAGTGTCAATACAAGTAGATATCATAACAAGTTCTTCAAAGAATGTTACGTTACTTTCTAATTCATTTAGGGTATTCTGTACCTCATTAAGAACTGAACTCATATCATTAACAGTATTGACAATGCTCTGCAGATTTATGTTGTTCGTAGACATAATCCTGTTCTGTTTCTCCAAATAGACAGAAAGATCCTCAATTTTACTCTCAACAGACCGAAGGTCATCCTCAGTGGCAAGGCCAAACAAGCCCCAAGAAGTTTACCACCAATATTAATCAAACTCCGTTTCTGGCGAGAGAGTGAGTCAGGTTCTGCATTACGAAAAACATGATCCACCTCAGATTGCACAACAGACAATTTCCAGTGCATTAAATGAAATAAATCCACAGTCTGAGTATTAGAGTGCTTAGTCAAATCCTGCAACTTTTCTAAAATATCTCTCGTGTTTATGACATTCTCCAAAACGCTACCACAACCACGTTTAATTTTAGTTAAGTATGATATATCCACGTAGGATCCTACCACAACAGAAACAAGAATGATTTCACTTCGTGGTCTCAAAATCATCCCCGACCGAGTGAGATTGGCAGGGTTGTCCGCGCTAGCTGTGGCAGTGCGTAGCTATCCACCCACCCATCCCAGTATCCAAAATACCAAGAAGCGCACCACAATCCTCCCTACGACACCCATCTGAGGAACCAAAACAAATATTTGATGACAAAAACAATTACATGTAAAATTAATCCAAATTCATACCCAAACTGTCAACCCACCATTGAGCTACAAAATTACTTCCCTCTTTAACAAAAGCAACATTACCCGACCTTAAATTACATCTATGAGCAATATTTGTCTTTTTAGGCCTACGTCCTTTAATATTCCTCAGACTCAACGGTTTGTGTTCAACAGAGATATATCCGTAGACAGGTAGAGTGCGTATTACACGTTTCAAATGATTCACATGATCCTTTTTCTCATCGTCCTTTTCTAAGTGTTTTATAACAGTACTATTCGTGTCGACTGAAATTACTCGGTAAGGATCCTCGAAAACAGGTTGTAATTTATCTTTAGCGTAAAATTCCCTTAAATAAACAAGATCACCTACATCGATATTAACATCCCTCTTATGTTTATTTGCTACGTTCATCATGTCTTCCATTGATTTCGACAGAGAACTGCGTAAGGTCTTATAAATAGACCAACAATTATTCATGTGATGCACAATGTAATCATCGCAGTTATAAACAGGAGAATTAGATTGAACCAACGAATTGTGAGAAAGTCTCATATCTCTACCAAAAATAATAAAGTACGGCGAATCCGCAATCGAGGAATTTATCCAACAATTTAGTGTAGATTCTGCAAAATGAAGAACGGAATCCCAAGTACTCGTATCACGATCTAGTAATAAGCCATGAAGTGAACGGATAAGAGACTGATAGAGCGTTCAGCCAAGCCATTTGACTGGGGTGAATGAGGACAAACAGTGACATGATCTATAGTATATTCATCGCATAGTTTCGTCATACTAGAATTAAATATATTCATCGCATAGTTTCGTCATACTAGAATTACAAAATTCCGTGCCATTTTCAGTTATAATTGTATTAGGACAACCAAATTTACACACGACGTCCGCTAAAAAATTATTAGTAACCAATTTCGCCTCTTTATCCTGCAACACCGATAACACGACATACCGCGAAAAGTGACAAATGGTAAGTATTATATATTGATTACCGACATATGTCAATGGAAGTTTCAATAAATCTAAAGCAACTACATCGAAAGGATACGCAGGAATTGGATATTCCCCGATTTTCGCTTCAGAGCTCAGTTTAGGCTTAATAGTGGCGCATGTTGAACAACAGTTGTGACGCCTGCCAGCGTTGGCAGAATCGCCTCTCGTTAGCCACTAGCGCTCGCCAGGGCAGTGAAATGGGCTACAGTTATCAGAGAATGTTGTTCTTTTTTTCATAGTACTTGCATTGTTACAGACAGTCCAGTGGTGGTCTTTATTTTCGTCTGTGACAACGGGAAGTATTTTATATCATGAGTAGAATATAAGATGCATTGTAGTGTGAAGTTGAGAGAGAGAGAGAGAGCTGGCAGTGAGGGGGTAGTGAGTGTTGCCTCCCTCCTCCCTCCTCCTCGCTCGGAGGAGTTTCCCGCCCGCGCGGGCTTTCTCTTGTCTTTGATTGGCTGGTGATTCTTGGTGCGTCCTTGGGGCCTGCTGCCTTGTGACGTATCGGCCTGTGATTGCCCGACCATCATGCCTTTGTGGGATCCTGAGGGTCCCGAGGAGCTATCCTCCTCAGAGCAGGCTAGGGACGCACATGACTAACATCCTTTTTATAACTGTCCCCCATATCTCCACCATTCTGATACTGTCTCTCTCACTCAACTTCCTTTCTTTCATTCCTCTAATCTTTTAACATCACAGCATTCCCTTTGGGTTCTGTACACGATTTCATATCAGCCCATCGTATTGTGTGCGTCGCTCTCATATATATTTACATGTATTAGAATAGGCTATAAGGGTTCTTAGTCTATGGAGGTTTGATGACTCTGTGTGTGTCTCCCTAAGTGTCCTTAGTTTATGGAGGTTTGATGACTCTTTGTGTGTGTCTCCCTCATTATCATTAGTGCTCTGTTGGGTTATTTAATGCTAGACTGGGATGAGGTTTCTGTTGTCGTTGTCACCGATGTGTGTACGGTTTGCTTATACCTACACGACTTCGACGGTTTCTGTGGTAGCCTAGGTTGTCTTTTTGGTTGTGTCTTTTGCGATTGCAGCATCGTGTTGTAAGAGGGCATTAGCCTACTACCTTATAACACAGTGCTGCCTCTTTGCTTGACTTTAGAGGGATCGCCAGGATAGAACCAGATACTTGAGATCTGGATCTACCAAGAGAGCATCCCCGTCATTAACGTAACTTTAATCATACCGCCTTAAGGGCAACGCTAGGCTATGAGCCTGTCTTGCTCAGCCACAGTTTCCTAACCTTGATATCCCAGCTAGACTTTATTCGCCGAGCAGACACTAGTTAGGACATAAGCTCATTTTGTTATGTATGCATTATTATTCAGAGTATTTATTAGTCTAGGTTGTTGTTGAGTTGCACAACCATAGCAGACTGTTTCGTTGATGAGGAAGTACTTCTTTTAGTGTCGAGCATTACTACCGTTGCGCATTTACAGTATTACAGTTAACATTATATGTCCTATCTTTTAGTGTATTCAGTCTACATATGTGGTGTCCTGCCTCCTGCCTTTATATAATTTAAGATACGAGCATCTTATGAGCATCAGACTTTCTTCAGAAGTTTCCAGGTCTATGCTGTAGGACTATACTTCACTTTCTTTCAGATAGGAGTGAAGAGTTTATTGTTGTTTAGAGTAACTGTATTGAAGCATCTTTTTATTGTATTAAATCTTGCAGTGATTTAATTGATCTTTCCATAGCTTCCCTTTTATGCATTTTAACGTAACTTGCATCTTGTTTGTTATCAGGCTATACCAGTGCCGGTTAGCCTGAAGTAGAGTACATTTATGCCCAGTTAAGGATACCCCGTTATCGCAGATTAACTTTGGACGGTATAGGTGTTTTTGTTCGCCGGCACATAAGTTCGAGGATTTGGATCTAGCGTACCGTTGTTGCATAGTGCCCTATTACTAGTCCAGTCATTAAGTGCCCTTGTTTTATTCGTAGCCCCGGTCGTAACACAGTCAATATACAGTATCTATCTATATCCTTTTTCATTGTTCGCCAATAATTATTTCTCTGAGCTTGTTTCAACGAACGAAGGTTCCCCGGATGCCCAATTGTTTCACGGCCATGTAGTATAGGTAATAATGTACTAATTTGTGAATCCGTGATGACGAGATGTAAAATTACTCTATCCTTTATATCCCTTTTTCTGTACAAACAACCTTCATGCATTTCAAAATTAAAATAATCAATACCTGCTAAGTTGGGATGACCAGGAACTGTATCACTAAAATCACCTGATTCTAATGCAATAATAACTTTACTCCAAAAAATATCTTTACGTTGGTCTAACGCAATACTTTTACTGCACAATAGTGCATTTACAGAAACTAAACAAACAGGATTCCTTGATAACGCATCGGCAACTGTGTTGAGCTTGCCTTCAACGTACAAAAAAGTAGGGTTGTATGATGCTAAAGTCAACTTCCACCTGGCACGTCTACCCGTGAGAAGTTTATCATCAAACAATTTAATTAGAGGCTTATGGTCTGTCCAAACAGTTACATCATAACCATATATTACCTCACGAAAAATATTTAACGCCCAAATTAGCGCTGCCCCTTCTAAATCGGTAACACAATAATTCTGTTCTGCATGTTTTAAAGAACGGCTAGCGAATCCTAACGGCCGTAAGAGATCCCTATCCTCATACTGCATAAGAACAGCACCAAACCCAGTATATGATGCATCAGAATTAATATAGAAAGGTTTCTTAAAATCAGGGAAGGCAAGGGTCGGCCAAGATGTTAAGCTTGCTTTTAACTCAGTTAAAGATCTCTCATGTTCAACCCCCCACAAAAATTGATCGTCCTTCTTGAGTAAATTATACAGAGGCTTTGCAATACTTGCGTAATCCCTTATAAAAGCCCTGTAATATCCTGATAAACCCAGGAATTGCCGTAACTGTTTAACGTTAGTGGGCGTTGGAAAATTAGTAATAGAATTGGTTAATTGAGCAGTGGTATTTACCCCGTCCGGAGTTAATTCATGCCACCAAAATGATAGTTTCTTTTTAAAGAATTCACATTTACTGATCTTAATTTTTAAACCTGACTCATTTAATTTAGAAAGTATATTTCTCAGTGCGATATGTTCCTCTATCGTTCTAGAAAAAATTATAATATTGTTTATATATACATAAACATTATGGCCGATCAATCCTGCCAAAACAGTATTCATTAATCTCTGAAAAATCGCAGGTGAATTTTTAAGGCCCACAGGTAGGCGCTTATATTCAAAGGTATAATGCTGTATATTGTCTTGAGTCCGGTGATAGACCGATTTGATGAAATTCACGCGAAAGATCGAGGGTAGAAAAAACCCTATTCTGAGTTCCCAAACTTGCAAGAATTTCCAGTATCGCCGGCATATGGAAATGATCGGTCTCCGTGATGGTATTAAGTCTTCTAAAATCTACCACGACTCGAAACTCCCCCTTTGCATTCTTCGGGACTAAGAAAAGAGGTGATCGCCAAAGCGACGTGGAAGGTTGAATTACATCTTGAGAAAGTAGATCCGAAACATGTTTATCAGTCAATTCACGTTGACAGTGCGACAAGCGGTACATGGGAAGGTAAACTGGTTTCTGATTCTTGTCGCTCAACACAATTTTATGGTCCATAATGTCACTAAACCCCATCGCATCCCCCTTTAAATGTACAGACTCATTAAATTCCCTCAATAACGCCTGATGCGGGCCCTGAGCCTCAGGAAAATCAGTACCTTGCAAATCCTCATAAATCTTACGCATTCTATCATCCATACCAGGAGAGTTCCCTGTGCGCACTGAAGCCACAGGAAAATAATTAATTTCTTCAAATTTACAAGGTACGCAAGAAGCATTACATAACTTTGTATCAGCATACAATTTCATTAAGCTATTTGTGGCATTTAAAATGAGAGTTTAAAAAACATTAGTGTCATCCACTTCATGAAGCGCTTGGGCAAAAGTAACACCTTGAATAGCAGAAGTGTCGGGCAATAAATCAATAGAATTTACTATACTCTTAAGATTGTTTGCATAAACGTCAACAACCCTCGTAGAATGCGGTTCAATGATACTATTACAGTGTATGAGAATATCAGAGTCCCTCATATAGATTGTTCTAAATAATCATGCAATTTAATATCGGCGGTTGGGATCATGGGACATTCCGCGTGGATGGGTTGGCGTCGGGTGCCAGCGATCTTACAACCAGATGTATGACGCTTCGCTTGAAAAGGTTTACCACTCTTCACAACGCCCTTACATATACCCCTTGATACAAATTGTAAACCCTCTGGGGAACTAGATGATGCCTCAATGAAAGTACCATTATTAGATACCCCATTCATCTCACACATAACTAAGACTTTCCTATCCTTCATTGTTTTAAAACCCAAAAGAAGGTCTGATGAAATGTTTAGCCCCTCTACAACATACACTTTCTCCATCATTAAATCTAAGTCCTCATGCAATTCCATCGGTAAGTAGGTAACCCCCGAAATTAAAATATTATCCCATGAAATACTCTGTAGATTAACATCCGGGAATTCAAATTTTAACAAATCATCATGATTCAAGTTAAATGCAGAACTAGACATGAGGTTCACAGGAGAACCTGTATCAATTAAAACACTTGTAGCTGCATTATTTACATATGACTTCATAATTAACGAGTCAGGTAAATTAATGCATGAGCGCACTTATCATTAAAGTAGGGAATTTCGGAGTCTGTGTACATTGATCCTTTACGTTTGATTTGCTTGGGTGCGATCGGAAGCTTCCCCCGATCTAGGGTGACTCGCCCTCCAATCATCTGTATCGACCTTCACTTCCGGGCAATTTCCGGTCCGGTGGTCATTAGTTTTACATTTACGACATAAAGGCTGCTTACTTGCCGTATATTCATATAGCTCTTTGGCTTTGATGTTACGAGGAACAATGTGACCGCGTATACCACAATAAAAACACATAACATCCCTGTGTTGACCATTGGCGCCACCACTCATTATCGCCGGCACCTGCGCGCCTTGGCCGCCGCCGCCAGAGGCCTGCGGTCGACCGCCGTTGCTCTGATAACGGGGGGATTGATAGTTCCATGTTTGAGTGCTATAACTCTGTCTACTCTGACCTACCTGTGCGGGTTTCTGGTTTTTGGGAGGAAAACTGGTCTGGAAATTTCTATTAGGTTGGGAATTTCTATTAGGTTGGGAATTTCTAGGTTGATTCTGCTTAGGTCCAGATTGAGCTGGGGAAACAAATAAGGAATTCCTAATGGCAGCACATGAAAACTGAATTTGATCGGTGGTTATACCGCTAATATTACAAGACTTCCGTAGTTCCTTTGTGAATTTATTTAGAGACATCGTAGGCGGAAATTCAATCCTCCTAGCGATCGGTTTCACGGTGTCTGGCAAGGCACTAACTAGCATTACATAACCTAACAACTTATTCAGCTGCTCTAGCGTTATTTTACTATCCTCAAACCAGGTCATGCGACATGCAATTTGCGAATTGTGAACACTGCGCCAATATTGTGTCCACAGACTGATTTTTCTTTTGCTTCAATAGCTGATCGGCGAACCATGGAATTTCGCAAAATAATGCTCCCTTGGCCGAAGAGCCGAACTTCTCACGGAATTCTACCTTAAACTCATCGTAGGTCTTAGCATTGATAAGATCATCGCACGCCAAAAGGTATCCTGCTGGAGTATTTCCCTTGTCAATTTTCGAGTGAAAAATTTAAATTTTGGCCTTCTCCTGAGTAAACCCTTTTGCAGCAATCTCCGTATCTACGTCATCCAAAACTAAAAAGATATTTCTGTGTGCTTCCAAACCAGTGAACGGTTTAGTTGCCTGTCCATCTGTTACGCTTAAATGGAAAGCCTGGGGTTCAGTTCCTGCCATATTGACTTTATCTATAGAAGGTTTTGTAACTATAATAGTCGGTAATGGTTCTAAGTAGGTGGGAGTGGTATCTCGGAAGTCCCGCTTCTTAACACAGTCTGATTAACATTTTCATATAGAGGCGCTTCCCCCGATGTACCAGGGTTTGCTTGAAAACATCCGAATACTTATGTTCTCAATAATCGTCCGAAAAGTCGTCTCCGCTATCCTCAGTAATAACAGATAACTCTTGGTCAACTGACTCGATAGAGGGAACCTTAGGCATTTTCTTAAACAGACGTTTTAATGACATAGGGAATTCTCAACTTGATAAAACATATAATACATAAACTCTCCAAAGATAAAAGATAGATATTTTCTATAAAACACCGATTAACAATTTCCGGTCTTAATCACCAATAATACAACCTATTTTACACAAACTAATAATTAAAAAACAGTGAACAACTTTAACCACACACTTGAATTATAGAATGAAATTTGACTTAAAGATTGGTATAATTTGAATTGAAAGAAACACTAAAAGGCCTCCAAGAACATGTTACCTACTCAATGTATCAGCAGGCTGCTATGATATATCCTCACTCTCCAGCACTTCAAACTAGACTGAGGGCGAGAGAGTGCCTGTGGGTAAGTGGCAGTGGGAGACGTGGGTTGAGGTTTGACCTTGGGTTACGGCCAGTGGCGGTACCTCCCGGCTTGATAATGTCTCGTCCTCCAACCTCTTCCTCTCAAACTTGATCCTCCAAGGTACGACCAATCTTGCCACACGTAGGCCCTCCTTCCTTGAAGACTCCCTCCTGCAGGCAAAGTTGAGGAACCACAGGATTCCGCTGCTCAATCAGTTGGACGAACTCGTTCAGGCTCCGAACTCGTAATGGCGTCGGCGCTTTAATGATAGCTGCCAGAATCGCCAGCCAGTGATACAATCTCGCCAGCCGTAATAAGTTAAATTATTTACTTTTCAGACTCCCAGTGACTTTAATTAAATACTTAGTAGCGTTTGGGGTCAAATAATTGACACATGGGCGTAGCCATTGTTTTAAAAGGACCAACGCAAGCCACCATATGATGGTGTTTAAAAGATAGAATTACTTTGATCAAATAACTCTCCCTGAATCTGCCACCTTATCCGAACATACAGACATTAATTAATAATTCAGTGTATAATAATTAGTATCAGGAAACTGAAACTTGATATTAATTCACATTTGCTTTAATGATTTAATACGTTAAGACTTATTCAGAAGTACAACTAAAGAGATCGATGTTTAAGTAGCAAGTAAATATAATCCAAGTATAAAGAGTCTGTTTCACAATCATGAACTGGCCTATGACCCCTTAATGATAACAAGTGATGGGGATCCTCTGCTCTCTCACTCCACACCACAAACTCCCCTTAATATCACCTTGGGTTACACCCTCTGGATGACTTACAACCATACAACTTGGGATTTACATAATTCCTAACCAATACCTGTCAAGATTACATACCTGGGTGTGGTTTAAACTCCTGACACACCTTAGATACATGTTAAACACATCCCCATCACACCCTATACATGCCCCTCTCACGTGATGGAGGGTTGCTATGATTTGATGACATCAGTCCTGATATAGGTGATTCACATGACCTCTTCTTCTGAGAGGTCAAATTCATACACTCTGGCGCCCACGGTCTATATCAGTTGTATCTAATACAAGAAAATATAATGATAATAATATAAGCTGTTATAATAGGGATATAAGTATGAAAGATTAAATACATTTACTCCCTGTAAATAAGTAAGTAAAGGAATAATAGTTGGTTAAGTAAGCATAAAATGGGAGTATATAGCAATATTCACTTCCTTAGTTTTGGTTCAACATAAGATAAACATCGTCATTTCCACATGTGAAATAACATTACTGATGACTCCAAAATTGAAAAATTGATTGATGATTTATATAAACGAACATGACACTGTCATGCAGTTTCCTCAAAATAATAGTTGATTTCCTTATAGTACGCTCAATAAATCAATAATTTGTATTGTGGTAGCAAATATTATTTCTGCCCTAAACTATGCTGTTACAATATCAAAATATTGGTCTGTGTATATATCAAAAACAGGAATTTTAGTAGAAAGTTTATCCCTCAACCGACTGTGACTGTCATATGACGGGAGAGAGAATATTGGCCACCCCTGCTGTGCCCTTCATATGACGGTGCCATTTTGAGGACATGAGCTCTGAGAGAGAGTTCGCACGTTGGGAGGACGAAAGCTGAGCTTCGACCGTTCGGCACCACCGCTGGGCCTTCACTGACACGTAGTATGCCTCAACTCCACCGCCGTACTTCGCTAGACAAGGACAAAACTGCAGAAATTGCCTTTTTTTAGGGCATGTTCACCTCCGGTTACGCGATCGCTACAAGATAACCTGTGATCATACAACGATGATTCAGGTGTCATTGGAAAGCTCTATTATTGCCCTTTCACGGATATATAATTGTATTACGCTTTGGCTCTTGTTTATGCATGAATAGAAGCATGGAATGAAACTCGTTTTCGGTATATATACCTGCCCAACAGCACGGTCATGTCAACAAGCATGCCCGCTTTTAAGAGTTAAAGTATACCAGGTCAATTTCCCGGATTTGTCGACAGGATGTATATATACAGTGCAGCAATATTTTGAAGTAATTATGAGAACAACAATTTGCATAATATTCACTGGAAATCCTGCATAGGTGAGCATGGTAATTTCCTACTATGGAAACAAGACTGGAGATCCTGAGATTATTTAAATAACTTTTCAAATTTGGAAATCGTTATTACAGTGTGATGAAACAGGATGATGCAGTTCCATCACAGCCTTTGATGTTTGATTCTTACATTGGGATTGATATGGGCGCACATATATGGCAAATATCACATCATTCGTTTATCTAAATCAATATACCCGCATGCTAGTCTCCGATAAAATTGAACCAATATTATTAGGGAAGATAAAGCAAGGAAAGGAAATGTAAGGGCAGGAAAATGAAGGCAAGGGAAAAGAGAAGTGAACAAAATTGTGAGGAGGAAGGAGAGGGGTGTGGTTCGGATATGAGAAGCGAGTGCCGAGGGACGCTCGGGTGAGAGATGGAGAGGCGAGGGAAGAATTATATTGAGAAAGATTGGTCCAGGAGAGAGAAGGATTACAAAGGATCGGGAGGTGAAGGAGGCTCCAGTACGTGTTGTTACTTGAAGCTAATGGAAAATAAGTACCTTTGTGAAGTGAAGAATGGGAATTGTAATATAGAAACCCCGGCTTCCGTGTTCTTAACATTGGAATATATAACATATATTTTCCAAGCGAGAATAACCCGTTATGATCATTTACTGAAAAAATGGAAAACAAAAGCTAAAGGTGTTTTGCTTTCATAATCACAATAAATGCTTATTGTATATTAGAACATATACTAAAGTCCCCTTCATTATTAACCCTTATAGTACCGGCGACGTCCTTTTCATTATGTTCTGACAATTATTATACAAATATTATCAGTTTAGGAAGGACGTCTACCCATGGAAAGGCTACAGCCTATCTCAATTCATCTTTTTAGCTATAATATAACCTTCCTAAGCTTCATGAAATCGTTTAAATGTAGCTGAAGTCAAATATATAAGACGTCACCGGTACTGTAAGGGTTAAGCAGACTTTCCTAACAAAACTCACAACAGACCCATCGTACCTTTTTATATTTAAGGGGACTGGTTATTTTGGGGGGTCTATTTATATATATATCCATATATTTTTTTTTGAGTTTCCTCGCTAGACCTACATCAAGCTTAAAAAAAACACTCCCTAGAACCCCTTCAAGATAAATTTGTACATTTTTCGATAGAAAAATGTCCCAGCCGAAGGCCGATTTCTTATAAAATGACAGGCTCGCTATCACTCGCCAGGAAAAAATCGACACCTAAATGGCACGAAAGGTCTTGTATTGATAATTAAATGGGACGAAAGGCCTTAAATTCGTCAAACTAATGGGCCGAACTTCTTAAAATCTAGAAACTAATGGGTCTAAACATGAGAAAACTAAACAAATATATAATACATATATCAATAAATCGACCCATGAATAAACCCTTCCCCCTTCATGTGTACCATAATACAATAGTTTTAGTGTGAATATTGTTACGGCTGGATCGGCAATACATATTCGGGATTCTTGATCGTAGGACAGAAATGGCTTATGTGACAACGACACGCTCGATTCCAGTCCCAAATACTATATGCTCCAGACAACAAAAGCACCAACGCCCTACAGAGTTATCGTTTATGGTAACGAGGTACCTTAACTCGGCGAAAGTGTACAACAGGGGTAGGCTATGAGGCTAAACTCCCTCAGACATTTATAGGTTACGTTATTACTAAAGAAATGCAATACTCAAGAAACTACGTTAATATTAAGCCTCTAATAATGTAGAATAGAAGCAGGCTAAAGGTATGACAGTGAAATGCTAAATGACAAATGTACACGCCTACTTGAAAGCGCGTGCACTAGAATAACTGTCCCCTACTAACATGCACTAGCATGTAGCATACAAGATGTTCATGATCCAGTAGATACCTAATAATACACATGGAAGGAACATAAATAGTAGTCACTTATTATAAGAATGAATCTATACTTGGAATAACTAAAAGGTTGCAGGCAACAGTACTGCGCCGGTAGCCTACTACCGCATAGGCTACTTCGCTTCTCTCACTCTGTCTCCCCTCTGAGTCCGTATGCGCCCTACGCAATAGAACTCCGGAAACAGCAGCAAAACGACAGTGCAGTTAATTGATACATGAAAGTATTAATAGTGTTGTCTTGTGTGTGAGTAATGTGTATTGTAAAGTGTTACATACATAAACTTAAAGAGAGCTGCAATGCATAGTAAAATAAAGATATAACCCACTCATCATCCCCATGTGTTCTAGCTAGCAGGCCAAGTCACAGGAACAACGAGTCCCAGCACCGAAAGCGAGAACCCAGGAAAAGACTGTAGAGAACACAAGGACAGATAAATTACGTTACTCTACTATACCGGCACTACGAGCGAGCTGTAGTCTCTGGTACTGCACTCGCTCCTGGCTCGGTAGGCAAATCAAGGCTAAGTCCTCGCCCCTCTACAGACAACTCCTGGGCATGGTCGGGCTCTTACACATGGCACTAGTCTAGTCACAAATTGGATGATGAGCTGGGCATATAACTCGTGAACATGTAGAACGTTCACCAACTATCCTCATCAAGAAGATCGCTGTTCACATTAACCCCTTAAATCTAATACATGTAAATATATGCTTGTCCTAAGAGTAATACGAGAGGTGAGTGCTGAAACTCCTTTAGGACCTCAAGGGAAGGGTATGCATTTAAATAGAGAGAAGAATGAAATGAGAGTAATGTCGTCAGAGAGAAAGAGTGCAACCGTGAGAAATTGGGAGAGAGGGCAAGGGATGTTAGAATCTCAAAGGTTCTAGGCAACCTAATCATGGAACACACAGCGAGCCTCCAGGCAATGTGCAGCACGACAACATGGGCAGCCCAGGCAGCATAGGCAGGCGGCAATGGACTACCAACCCTGTCGCACCTAGCTATAAGCGCAGGGCTGCCAACCGGTCCATACGTCTGGCAACCACCCCCCCGGCAGCGTGGCGCATTGCTACCCTCTCGCTCTGAAGTCTAACTCACTCTCTCTCTCTGAATTCCTATTGTCTTATCTATCAACTTCTCTATTGATACTACATATTAAATGGAAGGTCTCGACATGGCTTAAAACAAAACCCACCACTGGTTAGCACATGACGAGACCTTTGCAGAGATACAAAGAACATAGTTATACGTTGTCACACTCAATATAAGCAGCCAGCACGGTACAGCGGTACAGCGGTACCACACAGTGGCGGTACAGTGGAGTACCAAGGAGTACAATCAGGTTGCGTTGCCAAGCACTGGGTGCGTCACAGCCCCCCCAAGATTTTAGATAATCGACCTTAGAAGCATTATCAAAATCTGACAGGCAACCAACCGACCTGCTACCCTTAGCTGCCACTAATTGCAAAAGGTGCACAACAACTGAAGTGTGAATTATACATAAAACACAATATCGCATGCATCATGCTACAACAATAAAGACTTACAAAACTAAAAAAAAATTTCTCGTTTATTTTATTGTTTTATAATCTTTTTGGACGGCGTTATGATAGCCTAATTTTACTCCTGCTCAACCCACACACCGTGCACGACTATCCTGGATCATCAACCCTTGATAGACAATCTGCTATCACGTTCTCACTCCCGGCAATATGCTGAATGTTGAGATTATACTCTTGGAGCATTAGGGACCACCTGGTCAACCGCATATTCCGATTGTGAAACTGATTTAGGAATTTCAAGGGATGATGGTCCGTATAAATCGTCACTACCGGGCCGTAGGCTGGAACATAAACTTCGAAATGTTTGAGCGACAAAACGATAGCAAGAAGCTCCTTCTCTATAGTCGAGTAATTCCTTTGTGCCGAATTAAACTTGCGAGAAAAGAAGCTCACTGGGTGTTCCAAGCCCTCGGAATCAGTCTGCAGTAACACTGCCCCGGCACCCACACCGCTGGCATCAGTCGCCAGCTGAAAACTCCTGGAGAAGTCTGGGGCTCTCAAAATCGGATGTGTACACAGCAGGTGCTTGACTAGGTCGAAAGCCCTCTGACACTCCGCAGCCCAACAGAACTTCACTGACTTCGACAGTAGATCAGTTAACGGTGCTAAGACAGTAGAGTATCCCCGGATGAAGCGCCTATAATAGCCTATCATACCTAGGAACCGCATGACCTGGCGCTTAGTGGTGGGCCTGGGAAACATATTGATAGCCTGTATCTTGCTCAGGGGGGGGCACACCCGGCCTAAACCGACCACGAAGCCAAGATACTGCACAGTAGCCTTTACAAACTCGCACTTCCTCAGGTTCACCACCAGCCCAGCATCGTGCAACTTCCCAAACAGGGTCTCTAAGTGCCTTAGGTGATTTTCAAAATTGTCATCATACACTATCACGTCATCAAGGTAGACCGTGCAGTTAGGGATTTCGTCACAAATATCGTTCATCAGGTTCTGAAACGTGGCAGGTGCGTTCTTAAGCCCATAAGGCATTACGTTACATTGGTAGGTCTTGCCATCTACCACAAAACCACAAACTTGCTTAGCTCGGTCCGACAGGGGTACTTGCCAGTAGCCTTTTACAAGATCAATTTTAGTAAGGTACTTTGCATTCCCTATCTTGTCCACGCTGTCGTCAACTCGAGGCAAAGGGTAAGGGTTGGTAGTGGTCACGCCATTTAGCCTACGAAAATCTATGCAGAACCGCACCTTGCCGTCAGGTTTTGGCTGCAACGTGACGGGTGATGTCCACTTCACATAACCTTCAGTGATCATCCCTCTCTCAACCATGTACTTTAACTCCTCCCGTAAAGCTGGCAACTTTACCGGGGGCACACGGTAGGGCACTGACTTGAAGGGCACATTATCACCGACGTCCACGTCGTGCGTTACCTGAGTAGTGAGACCTGGGTGTTCGGCGAAAACAGAGGGGTATGACCTGAACAGGCCTAGGACAGCAGCACCCTGGTGCTCAGGCAGGTGACTTACAGCTTGCCTAGCCTCTTGTTCAGTATTCCCCGCCCACTGTTCCGCGGAAATGACACAGTCCCAGCTATCCTCCTCAGCAGCATGACTGTCCCCACCTCCTTCTCCACCCTGGCCGCTGCAGGCCAGCACAGGGACAGTGAGAGGCTCTGAGGGGCGTCTCACATACTCTTTCATGAGGTTAACATGACATAACTGATGTTTTTTTCTACGGTCAGGTGTTGCAACGAGATAATCAAGGTCGGACAGTTTCTTAGCCACCACATACGGCCCAATAAACTTGGCAGAAAGGGGGTGTCCAGGCAAAGGTAAAAGCAACATTACCTCCTGACCCACCGAAAACTCCCGAAGCTTCACCTTGGCGTCATACTGGTGCTTCATGACCGCCTGTGCATTAACCAAGTTATTACCTGCCGCTGCCATGCAACCTATAAGTCTCTCCCGGCTCTCAAGGATATATTTAAGTACAGACCCCGGCTTCTCTTCGCCCTCCCAGATCTCTTTCACCATACTTAAAGGTCCTCTCACATTATGGCCAAAGACTAGTTGATTTGGACTGAACCCCAGGCTCTCTCCTGGGACTTCACGTGCAGCGAACAGAACATACGGCAGACCCAAATCCCAATCAGAGTCATGTTCTGCACAGTAACAGCGTAGCATACTCTTCAGGGTTGAGTGCCACCGCTCCAAGACTCCCTGACTCTCGGGATGGTAGGCTGACGACACTACAGAACATATACCGTGCAACTGAAGGGTTTGCTTGAACAATTTGGATGTAAAATTGCTCCCCTGGTCTGACTGCACCTCACGTGGAAATCCATAACGGGAACAGAACAATAATAAGTTTTTAACAACTGCCTTTGCCGAGCCGTTTCTCATGGGGTATGCGTCCGGGTATCTCGTAGCCACATCCATGATTGTCAACAGGAATTTATTGCCACTACTAGTAGGCGGGAAAGGGCCAACCAAATCTACTACAACTTTGCTGAACGGAGGCCCGGTGACAGGTATGGGAAACAAAGGTGCCTTCGGGATTGTCTGGTTAGGCTTCCCCGTTGTCTGGCAGGTCGCACACCCAGCCACCCATGCACAGACATCAGCCTTGACCCCAGGCCACCAGAAAAACCTGCCCAATGCCGCCAATGTTTTTGTTACCCCCAAATGACCCGCCACCGGCACATCATGCGCCAGACACAATAAGGACTCTCTATACTTATTTGGAACAACCACCTGGTCTACTACCCTCGCACCGCCCTCCCACTTCGATTTGGGGTCTAGAAATCTGCGGTACAATATCCTGTTGAGCCTAAAGAAATCTCCCGGCTTCGCATCCCCATCTTCCTCCAACTCTATGGCACCATTGCTATAACGAGCTAGGCTAGCGTCTTGCAGCTGCTGCTCACTAATGTCCCTGGGCGTCAATGCATCAAGATGGTTTTGTAATAAGACATTACCCCGGCTAGTAGGCTCTACTGCCTTAGTGGCTCTCGCTACAGCTCTTGCCTCACGCGAAGTCTTACCCAACTCTGCCTTGTTACACACCATATCTGGGCCAGAGTCAACTCCCGTGTTTATTATAGGTCCAAGTACCGAATCACCGAGAAGTGCAGCAGAATCAATGTCCCTTTTCCTGCCCTTAGCAACCTTCTCCTGATCCTTCCTCCACTGTCCCCGAGGTTGAGTGCTAGGCTGTGCAGGAGCCGCAGAGCGAGATCGGGTTACCACACAGGCCATCTCATCCTGTTGGCACCTCCCAACCCATTCCCGATTCTCACCATCCACGTCGGCTGCCCTCTCGGCAACGACTAAGGGTGGAGTCCCGGAAGTGGGCACCGCAAAGTCGTTGCCGAGAAGAAGGTCGACGCCCTCAACTGGCAAACACTCAACGATCCCTACATCCAGCTCCCTGCACACCTCTCCCACTCTCAACTCCAACCTCACAAGTGGGTATGACCTCGTAGCATTTATACCCTGCACCACAACAACTCTGGCCGCATTTATCGGTTTCCCTGTGAAGTTCCTCAACAAAGTTTGCGAAGCCCCCGTATCCCTCAGCAAGTCAACCCTCCGTAGTTCACTCCCCCAGCTCACAAACCCGTGCCCCCGATGGCTACAGAAAGTGTCCCGGACAGGTGTCGAGCCTTCCGTACGCTTCTTTACCGCGTGTGCCTCAGCTGCTGACAACCTACCCCGGGCAGTTGCTGCAGCCTTCAGAGACACACCGATACTGTGAACCAATGACACCGGCTTAGCGGGAGTGTTACTAGGGCACTCACGTGAATAATGGCCTAGCTTCTGACATTTGTAACATTTCACATCCCCAATGGGCTTCTTCCCTTGTGCGGGCGAAGAAGGGGCCTGACCTTTAGTAAACGGGAGAGGCTTGTGTTTGTAGGTGTTATTAGGTGCAATGCATTTAGTGTGGTTATGTGTGTCATAGGATTTGTTATTATCGAAAACTCTGGTGGGTGGGGTATAGCGCCCCTTCTGCCCTGACTCAGCCCTCTGAGCGGCACCGCAACCACGAATCAATGATAATCTGAGGTCTGCCATCTTGGCAGCCTCCTCTACTGTCTTGGGACATTTTTCCTTAATGTTCAGCGTTAGATCGGTTCCAGTACATTTGTAAAACTGTTCCAGATAGAAAAGTTGCTTAATTTCCTCAGCCGACTCTGCGTGCTCGGACCGAAACCAGTTATTACATGCATCTGTTAAGTCCCGTGCGTGCTCCATAAAACTGACGTCGCTCTTCTTATTCACGCCACGGAACTTCAATCTATAAGTTTCGGGTTGCAGTTCGTAGGCCCGGAGCACAGCCTCCTTCACCAGTCCATACACGACACTCTCGTCCAGTGACAGTGCATCGTAGGCTTTCAACCCCTTACCCACTAGACGTGATGAAACTAATGCTGCCCATTTAACCTCCGGCCAGTCATACTCACGACACTTCTTTTCGAAACGAGCAAAAAACTCAGTCACTGCTGTCTCATCAAATGCGGGTACTAACTTAATTAAATGCGAAAGTGAGTCTGTAACCCAGTGCCCACCACCGAGATGACGCCCCGTGGTCTCTACTCTAGACTTCTCGACATCCATTTCAGCCTGGTACCTGGTTGCATCCTGATTGGCTTGGATTCTAGCAACCTCTATGCGTTCTATACTAGCCTGTTGTATCTGAATCTCCTGCAGCTTAATCCGTTCTATACTAGCCTGTTGTATCTGAGTCTCCTGCAGCTTAAACTTAGCTAGTTCTAGCTGAAATAACATCTCAGAAGACAGGCCTGGGGGGGGGGGAGAGCACAAAATGGGGGATCCACACCGAGACGTGTTTACGGGTAAGCCAGCTTGCCATTGAGAACCCTCCTGCTGCATCATGCTAAGACTCGCTGGCTGAGGGCCCAGCTCAGGGGTAGAGTGGAATGGAGGCTTGGAGGGAACCCCCCAAGACCCCACTCCACCCACCGCCCCATCGCCATCACCCAACAAACATGCCACCAAATTCTTCTTGGGCCAACTGTCAGGACAGTCCCGCCCCAAAACCGTGGCTAAACAGCGAAGACCGTAACAATCAATAGCCTGCAGGCGCTGTTCGGTCAAAGGTGTCTGCAAAAATGCCCGGGCATCCCTCTCTCCACTTATAACACTCCCCTCCCTAAATATCTGTTGTACTTGCTGGTCACTAGGCTGTACCGTGTTATCCTCCCCCGTAAATGATGAGTCATTAGACATAGTGCTGGTTATACAATTGCCGTTCATAAAAAAAAAAAAGTGCTTATTACTAATTGCAGTCTCGACTCACAAAATGTTAAAGATGCTTGAATGACTCTACTCTAGACACCCCCAACGAAACAATCTGCAAGTCCACCAATACAATAATGACACAATAAAAATTCCTCCAATATGCAAGAAAATTCTAGCCAGCTCTACTAGGTAGCATAGAATAGTTCTCCAAAAAACATGTGATAGGATACTACTGAATCTTGTGCAAGGTCGCCATTTTGTTACGGCTGGATCGGCAATACATATTCGGGATTCTTGATCGTAGGACAGAAATGGCTTATGTGACAACGACACGCTCGATTCCAGTCCCAAATACTATATGCTCCAGACAACAAAAGCACCAACGCCCTACAGAGTTATCGTCTATGGTAACGAGGTACCTTAACTCGGCGAAAGTGTACAACAGGGGTAGGCTATGAGGCTAAACTCCCTCAGACATTTATAGGTTACGTTATTACTAAAGAAATGCAATACTCAAGAAACTACGTTAATATTAAGCCTCTAATAATGTAGAATAGAAGCAGGCTAAAGGTATGACAGTGAAATGCTAAATGACAAATGTACACGCCTACTTGAAAGCGCGTGCACTAGAATAACTGTCCCCTACTAACATGCACTAGCATGTAGCATACAAGATGTTCATGATCCAGTAGATACCTAATAATACACATGGAAGGAACATAAATAGTAGTCACTTATTATAAGAATGAATCTATACTTGGAATAACTAAAAGGTTGCAGGCAACAGTACTGCGCCGGTAGCCTACTACCGCATAGGCTACTTCGCTTCTCTCACTCTGTCTCCCCTCTGAGTCCGTATGCGCCCTACGCAATAGAACTCCGGAAACAGCAGCAAAACGACAGTGCAGTTAATTGATACATGAAAGTATTAATAGTGTTGTCTTGTGTGTGAGTAATGTGTATTGTAAAGTGTTACATACATAAACTTAAAGAGAGCTGCAATGCATAGTAAAATAAAGATATAACCCACTCATCATCCCCATGTGTTCTAGCTAGCAGGCCAAGTCACAGGAACAACGAGTCCCAGCACCGAAAGCGAGAACCCAGGAAAAGACTGTAGAGAACACAAGGACAGATAAATTACGTTACTCTACTATACCGGCACTACGAGCGAGCTGTAGTCTCTGGTACTGCACTCGCTCCTGGCTCGGTAGGCAAATCAAGGCTAAGTCCTCGCCCCTCTACAGACAACTCCTGGGCATGGTCGGGCTCTTACACATGGCACTAGTCTAGTCACAAATTGGATGATGAGCTGGGCATATAACTTGTGAACATGTAGAACGTTCACCAACTATCCTCATCAAGAAGATCGCTGTTCACATTAACCCCTTAAATCTAATACATGTAAATATATGCTTGTCCTAAGAGTAATACGAGAGGTGAGTGCTGAAACTCCTTTAGGACCTCAAGGGAAGGGTATGCATTTAAATAGAGAGAAGAATGAAATGAGAGTAATGTCGTCAGAGAGAAAGAGTGCAACCGTGAGAAATTGGGAGAGAGGGCAAGGGATGTTAGAATCTCAAAGGTTCTAGGCAACCTAATCATGGAACACACAGCGAGCCTCCAGGCAATGTGCAGCACGACAACATGGGCAGCCCAGGTAGCATAGGCAGGCGGCAATGGACTACCAACCCTGTCGCACCTAGCTATAAGCGCAGGGCTGCCAACCGGTCCATACGTCTGGCAACCACCCCCCCGGCAGCGTGGCGCATTGCTACCCTCTCGCTCTGAAGTCTAACTCACTCTCTCTCTCTGAATTCCTATTGTCTTATCTATCAACTTCTCTATTGATACTACATATTAAATGGAAGGTCTCGACATGGCTTAAAACAAAACCCACCACTGGTTAGCACATGACGAGACCTTTGCAGAGATACAAAGAACATAGTTATACGTTGTCACACTCAATATAAGCAGCCAGCACGGTACAGCGGTACAGCGGTACCACACAGTGGCGGTACAGTGGAGTACCAAGGAGTACAATCAGGTTGCGTTGCCAAGCACTGGGTGCGTCACAATATTAACATAAACTACTAAATGTGCGTATTCATAGTCATCCTGTTGATAATGTCCATACAATTTAACATTTCATATGTTAGCACCATGACGTCTGTATACCTTAGATTCTGACTAAAATTAGATGATTGTATGCAGTTTAAGAAGGACCTACGTTACTAAGAGGGTTTATTGAGACCGTATTTACCCATTTGCGTCGTCTAATGGTAAGTAGAATATGATACAAAATTACGTAATGGTGGTGAAGGGGTTAACAGGTAATACACTGCCTTTGTATAATTCAACGCAATATGTAACACAATCTCATTCTATTACTGTTATCAATATATATGTTGTGAATATATAGTTTAAAAATACTTTTGAGATATCCATACTGTTGGAATCAGTGATAAAATGCTGTTCTATTCACCACACTGGGGAGATGGGGATATTGTTAGGCACCAATCGAGCAGGGCAGCACCCAGGGGAGGCCACATATTGTGCTTAGTGTGCGGAATTTCGGTGTGAGTGTCCTAGGTTCGAGGCCTTGGAGTACTACATGTATTCATTACTTTCATTGATTTCACTAGTTGGGTTTATTTGTAAAATCATTAATGGGTTGGTGAAAACATATATGAATATGATAAGGAGTTGCTGGAACTCCTATTTCATTTGTATGGTTACCCCACTGTTTGCATGTGTGCCTCACCTACACAGAGAGTAATCCAGCTTACTCTTGTAAATACTTCCTGCTCCTATCCATTTCACAACACTTTTCAAGCACACCGCACTTTTTCCCAACACACCCAAATTATCTCTAATGTACACTCACGCGTACTAAAAGTTTCTCAGGGGTGGGTCCTTCCTTCCCTTACTCCACCCTGGGCAGGTGGAAGGGGGGAGTCGGGTCCAAGTCTACTCCCACCTTCCACCCACAAACTATCCCCAACTCCCCCACTTTCATTCTCTAGCTGGCAGTTAGTGGTTAGCGACGATTGTGCTCATGTATTACAAATTATTGTTAAACCATCATTGCACATGCTTACAATGGCCAACATTTAAAAACATATTAGGAATTTATAAATACAATATACTGAATCATTATATTCTCAAAGCGAGTCTCTATACACAACGCAGGTTACAACAATCTTGGTTATAGTGGTCTTGTGCTTCTCTCTCTCTCCCCTTCCCACTTTCTCTTTCTCTCTCATTGCACTACTTTCTACTATCAAGACTTAATGTGATTTCAATATAATAATACCGTAATTAAATCAAATCTAATTTAGCATTCAGGATATTGTGTTCACCATTATTGCAATACACATCAACGTGCCCTCTACGATCTACTCCTAGGTTCTCAAATTATTCAGTCAGTCGGGCTTTTATATCATAAAAGGAAAAGACTAATGGCAAAGATTGGCTGGAATACTGTTGTAGCTGTTATTGATTGCTTTGTTTATCATTTCAATCAGTTACTCCCATTTATTCAATAAAATACATACTATAAATGGTCTGCATTTAATTTGATGTGGCCTATACACTTTGTTTCCAATCAATAAATATAGAACTCGATACAAATTACTATCAAAGTCGGTGTTAACTTTTAATAAGGTTTGAGTATATGACTACACTCCTTAACCTAACAAGTGCGCATGGGGGTAATTGGAAACGTCCCCCTGTGCTGACGTATTTGAGGTGTTTCCGTCACTAAAATATTCATTGTACCATTAATAGCATTAATAATTATCCGTATGCGCCTATTATGGGTTGATTATAAAGGTATTAACCTGAAACAACAATAAAACGAGTGAAAACAGCGTTTGGATGGTCAAAATCGGAGATATAGCCCGCGAGTTGTATAATGTATGGGTGAGGCAAACTGCTTTCCAGCCAATTTCCCCCAAGGCCACTGAGACACAGTCGATCGATACTCTCTCTCTCTCTCTTGCACTCGCTTGCCATCAGTGATGACAACACCCTGCTTGCAACTCGCTAATGTTAGCACGTAAATATACCTCAGAATAAGGGAATAATAGGGAAAATAGGTGATAACTGAAGGAGAGGAGGAAAGTGGGGAAGGAGGGGAGGTAGAGGACTGAGATTTTGCATGGCCCAGGGGCCAAAAAAAATAAAAAAATAAAAAAATAAAAAAATATATATATATATTTTTTTTCGATGTCAAAAGTTGATTTTTTATTTTACTTACTCTCAAGAGTCTTCCCGCAGTCCGCCGGGGGAACTCTTAAGAGTCTCCCCGCAGTTCCCGGGTTAAAGAGTATGCAGAATACTATCTACTGTCTTCTTGAACTGTTCAACTGAGGAAATGTTTACAACTTCTGAGGACATTTTGTTTCCGGTAGAACATATCTTAAATGGGAAACAGTTTCCACTAATACTAGTTTTGAACCTTTTTAATTCTAACTACCTGCCATGGTTGCGTATTATATTCATAATGAGGCTAAGCATTTTTCTATGATACACATTATTAAACCCATTACATATTTTACAAACTTGAATGAACGGACCTTGTAGTCTGTATGTTGAGAGAGAGAAGCACAAGACCACTACAACCAAGATTCTTGTAACCCGCGTTGTGTATAGAGACTCGCTTTGAGAATATAATGATTCAGTATATTGTATTTATAAATTCCTAATGCGTTTTTAAACGGTGGCCATTGTAAGCATGTGCAATGATGGTTTAACAATAATTTGTAATACATGAGCACAATCGTCGCTAATCACTAACTGCCAGCTAGAGAATGAAGGTGGGGGAGTTGAGGATAGTTTGGGGGTGGAAGGTGGGAGTAGACTTGAACCCGACTTCCCCCTTCCACCTGCTCAGGGTGGGGTAAGGCTAGGACGACCCATCCCTCCTTCAACCTGTGTGTGTATGAGGCGAGGGGGGGGGGGGGGGACTTGTTACAGGCAGCTTTGCCTGTTGTCCCCTTCATGCACATATACACAAAAAATACTAATAACAATTAGCTACTCGAGAATTTGCCTAGCTAATTGATATGCCATTGTATGTGTTTCATAAAATATTATGACTATTTGTAAGCTTCTGGTAATATAATTATAATATATAACAATCGATCAATGTAATCAATTAATTCAAACATTTCGTCTATACTCGCTCCATCATTCCTCTCCACACACCCTTGCTGGTCTACTCCCCTCCACCTTAAGGGGAGACTTCACCTTCCTTTGAGCCCAGATATCAAAATTTCTAATTTTTGTGTTCTTGTTCTATAATGCTTCTTTCAACATAGGAGAATAACATAGGAAGGAACAAAAAAACATATCGCATCCATAACCCCCCGGGCCGGGGGTTCGACCTCGACCCCCGAAAAACATTTTTTTTTTCTTTCAGCCACACAAATTTTGTTGTTGTGTCTGTAGTCTAAAGGGCTGCTGTAAGCAATAGAAATGATCATATGAGGGCATAAACATCCATATGATATCCCTAGGGCCCCCTTGGGGGTGCTCCAAAATCATGTTTTTGTGTAGATATTTGTTTCATAAATTCTGAAAATCAATGTCCCTGACGATTTTTTTTTTTAGTTAGCCATTACTCTCGATCTTCTATGTGCGCGCTATTAAAGAAAACGGAAGCTAAGGAGGACAAACTGTTTTCTCTGCCCCAAAAATAATTTTCACTGATGAAAATCTATGAATTTGTGTGGTTTGCTATAATGTTTTTGCACTTACGAGTGTAATAAAAATGTTATGTATTGCTCAAATACATTCCCCTTCTAAATAGAGTACATAGGGGTACATAGGAACAACTATACGGTTAGAAATATGCCGTTTTGCCAAAAATGTCGGAGTTTTTTTACCATTTTGGGAGTCAAATCAGCTGTAACCCAAAAATAATAATGTAATATATTTGTTTCAGCACTTTCTATTATTCAATAGGGGTATATTAAGCCGCTACGTTGTAGGGGATGTTTGTACGCTATGGCATGCAAAAATTGCGGGAAATTCGAACAATTTTAAGTGACTTATTAATTTTACGAAAGCATAATTGAAATTTTGTGCTCGCGCGCGCGCGCACATAGAGATCTGATTTTTTTCAGCGAGTCATAGTATTACCATATGTAATAAGATGGTATAATGCCAGAAACACAATCTCTTATACAGGCTGACTTGGGGGTGTAATGTGGAGTCTCCCCCCTGAGGGCCCCACCTCGTTTTTTTTTTTTTTTTTTTTTTTTTTTTTTTTTTTTTTTTTATCTCTCTTCCTTTCTCTTTCTCTAGGTTATATCCATTCGGCATCATTCAATCTACTGTTTTAAGACGTTTACTCCCGGTCAGGTGTTGATTGTTTTCCTGGCGAGCGATAGCGAGCCAGCATTGTATGGAGAAATCCGGCTTTGCTGGAGACATTTTTCTATCGAATAATGTACAAATTTAGCCTGCTGTCTAAACACATACAGTATATAGACAAATCGACACTTGGATGGGGATAAACGTCTTAAAACAGTAGGCTGAATGGGACCGAATGGATACAACCCAGAAAAATAGAGAGAGAAAAAGAGCGAGGTGATCCCCTTAGCCCCTTTTGTATCGGCGACATCTTTTTAATTCCATTTTAGCTATAGTTAGACACTTTTATGCCGTATAAGAAGGATATGTGGTAGGAAAAATGGATCAAGCAGATAGTTAACAGCCTCTTTATGGTTGGAGTCCCTTTTTAAACTGAATACAATTGTCTAATAGTTGCCAGAATATAATGAAAAGTACATCACGAATACAGGAGTTGACCCACACAGAACAACAACATCCATCCCGCTCCCTTAGTGTAACCAACTACTCCTACATTATCTGAACATTATATTCCGCCAGAATAGTCGACCATCGTTTAAGGGGGTACTGCTTGGTTTTTGGTCTACAGTATATAGTTTTATATTTTATATATTGTATATATATATAACCGGGTGGATGGGACTCGTTAGCCTTGGTCGGCAATCTGTCTAGGGGAGTAAACCTGATACAAATCTGTACTGCTTCTCTAAGTGTAAAGTAGGTTAGTGGATGGATTAACCGAACACCACTGTAGAAAAAAGGTGCTAACAAAATACATAGAGGGCATCGGAGTTGGACGGATTCTTAATTGAGTGGTCAATCCTGCAAGTCCTTCAGTAAACTGGCTCGGATTTTCCCTCTTACAGGGAATAGGTCCGCTTGGGGGCCTTCTGTGTATGGCCACCCTCATTAAGAGGAGTAAGGCGTCCGGCAATAGATAGATAGATAGATATATATTTTTAGTGTCCTCGCTAGACCTCCATCAAGCTTAGAAAAACACCCCCTTGACCCCCTTTCAAGATAAATTTGTAAATTTTTCGGTAGAGAAATGTCCCGGCCGAAAGCAGGTTCCTTCTAAAATTAAAAGCTCGCTATCGCTCGCCAGCAAAAAAAATCGACGCCTAAAGGGCGAAAAAAGGTCTGAATATTAACAACAAAAATGAGTTGAAAGGTCTCAAAATCGCCAATCTAACGGAAACAACGTCTTAAAACCTCAAAACTAATATGCTAAGCATGAGGGAGAAGGGGGTCCAGAAAAAAGCGAGTACGACCCCCTCAACATGAATGCGTTACTGCTAGCATAAATTATAGTTGTAATTATTTTAAACAATAACATATATCACATTTGTCCAACTAGGAAATAACCCACCTCCTTACTTGATATATAACTATCGAAATGTACTGTATATAATTATTCACCCATTTGTTTTAACACAGTTATGTTGGACACATTTCAGGTATCCCACCATTTCATAAATGTCGTAATGCGTCAGAAATATATCTATATCAACTTAACCCACGCACACGAATCTCTCTTCTCTTTATGAGTTAACCCTAGTGACACATTAAGTGTGCTAAATATGAAACAGGCTTTGCAGGAAAATGTTTGAGGGCCGTCTTACACAGAATAGGTATCACAATTTGTTAAAGGAATAATTATATATATATATATATACAATATACTGTATACTCGTACACACACAAATAATACTCTTTGATGCTTGATTAGAAATGTTGTGAATAAACGTGCCATATATTCCCTAACACATTTGATCACAAACGAACAAAAATAAAATATGGCAAACATCTATAAATGTACGGATGAACGACCAGAAGAATACATTCACTGTAGCATGAATAGTGAATTGAGTGAATAATAAAATATAATGGATGGCATAGGAGGTAAAACATGTCACTTTGGACAGCAGCACACATATTGTATATTCAATGACGCTTCTTGCTCGGCAGAATATATGAATGGCGTTCTCAATTAACGTAATACTTCAGACTAAGCATATAAATATCAGCTTTATACATGCAATCTAATCCCAACTCACTACGCTACTGGCGGCGCGCGACCTATGTCGAGTGAAATAAATTTGGACTATGTGGCGGTGCACGACATCTGTCGACGCCATTTTCAGCACGTAATGTTGCTGAGAGAGAGAGCTGAGCGGTGGGACGAGCGTAGCAACCCTATGACCGCTCCCCACCACCGCGGTGGACATACTGAACTGTATTCTACTTTCCTCCCCTCTTTCTCACTCGCTACACAGGGAATTATGTAAGGAAATTACCTTATTTCAGGGTTTTTGCACTCGTGTTGCACGATCGTTGCAAGAGAACCAGTGGTCGTACAAGGATGGTTCGGGTGTCATTGGAAAACTCTGTTTATGCCCTTTCAGGGATAGATACTTGTTTTACACTCTGTGTCTTATTTAGGCATGACAATTATCACGTAAACAACCCTATTTAGGGTAAAAAAAATCCGCTGTGCAGTACGGTCAAATAGACCGCCTAGGCCGCCAATAAGGTGTTAAGATATATCTCATCGGCACGTATAATATTATGTTTTCTGAAGGGCTCTCTCTCTCATTCTTTCTTTCTCTCTCTCTCTATCTCTTTTACAGTATACACCACCATTTCATTTTCTCCCTGATCACTTTTATCCCTGCCTGTTCGATCACTTACAATGTTTCCCCCTTCGGCTTTCGCGCTTGTGAAAAATTCAATTGGTATAATACCGAGTAGATTGAGGGGATATTTTCTCTACACAGAGTGGGAGAACAATATATGAAACAACAAGTACAGTCGGTCAAATATGTGATGTCGCGACACCAAGTATATTTCGGATCAATAATTGGTATCAGCACTATCTAAGCATTAATAGATCGTTTCGAGTGAGATATACAAACATGTTCCCATCTTTACACACCCTACTCAACATCTGACAGACATTAATACAGCACACAGCGAGACAAACGTAATGACTGCGGCGACACGACATATTTGGCCAACCGTACTACAATACACAAAGTAAAAGAGTCATCGGGTGTATGGAGACCGACATTTATTTTGTCCTGCTCAAAGAACAAACTAGAGATTCCTAGGATGTGATCTGTGCATACTAACTACTGGAATACAAAATTACATTACAAATGAAAAGAATCGAACTTCATGAATGACTCACATGTTGCTTTCAAAATAATTGAGTGACCATTTGTTGGAGAGTGATAATTATATAAGTAATGTTATAGATGGGTGTGAATGGTGGTGACTGAGATTGGGATCATTTAAGGGCGAAATGTGGGAACTATTTCGATGCCTAATATATTAAAAATCAAATTATAATATGCAATCAAACAATTGTGTGTGTGTGTGTGTGTGTGTGTGTGTGTGTGTGTGTGTGTGTGTGTGTGTGTGTGTGTCCACGTACACCATTAAGGAGTGCAGACGGAACTACTCTTATAAAAGATCAAAAGGCAATTGTTGAGAGATGGGGGGAGCAATTGAAGGACTTGCTGAACCAAGACAATCATGTAGATCCAACTTGCCAACAAGAGTTTGAAGACTACCCATTATTCAAGATCTTGATATACCACCAACCTTTAATGAAGTGACTAGAGCAGTTAAGACCCTGAAAGATAACAAATCTCCTGGTCCAGATGGTATACCAACAGAGCTAATTAAATATGGAGGTTACCTACTGCTTCGAGATATTCACTCATTCATTTTGGAGGTTTGGGACAAGGAGTACATACCTCAGACATGGAAAGATGCAAATATTATCACAATTTACAAAAACAAGGGTGATAAATCTAATTGTGGCAACAGCAGAGGCATTTCTCTTTTAGCTGTGGCAGGGAAGGCGCTGTCAAAAATCATGCTTCAAAGACTGTTGACCAAAATAACTGAGGAAATACTGCCAGAGTCACAATGCGGTTTCCATAAAGATCGAGGAACTATTGACATGATTTTTACTATACGTCAATTGCAAGAAAAATGCAGGGAACAAAATAAAGAATTTTTTATAGCCTTCATTGATCTGTCAAAAGCCTTTGATACCGTAAATCGAGAAACATTGTGGAATATTCTCCGTATCATTGGCTGTCCACCAAAATTTGTGGCAATTGTAAGGCAGTTTCATGATGGCATGATGGCGAGAGTCACTACAGGAGGCCATGCATCAGAACCATTTGCTGTTAATGCCGGAGTCAGACAAGGGTGTGTACTGGCACCAGTCCTTTAAAAAAAAAATTAATATGCGTTATAATACTTCTTCATAGGACTATAGCAAACAGAAGTGGAATCAACATAGACTATAGACTAGATGGCAACCTCTTCAACATTCGTAGATTTCAAGCAAGAACAAAAGTCTCTATGGAAAATATCCTGGAACTACAGTATGCAGATGATTGTGCTCTTGTACCTCACTCGCCAGAGGAACTAGAAGTCGCGCTTGAAGCTGCAGCAAGTGCTTACTCCAGAATGGGCCTCTCAGTTAACATCCACAAAACACAAATAATTTCTCAGTGGTCAGCTCAGATACCACCTGTGCAGCCAGTGTTCAGATTAGCAGGAGAGGAGATAGCACAAGTATCTGGGAAGCTTCCTGTCTGAAACGGCCAGTATTGACGATGAGGTACAACACCGACTGAGACAAACTGCAGCATCTTTTGGCCGCCTACAAGAGAGAGTTTTCCAAAATAATCACCTGACTCTTTGTACCAAAGTGGCTGTATATAATGCTGTGTGTTTAACCACTTTGCTCTATGGTTGTGAGACATGGACGACATATAGACGCCATATACGACACCTGGAGGCTTTCCACATCAGATGCCTCCGAAAGATTATGAGTATAACCTGGCAGGACCGTGTACCTCATATAACAATACTTGAAAGAGCCAACAACACCAGTATTGAGACCCTTATCATCAAACAACAACTCAGATGGGTTGGGCATGTCATCCGTATGCCAGAGGAGAGACTACCTCATACAATACTATATGGACAGCTGCATGAAGGCCGCAGAGCAGCTGGAGGACCAAAATTAAGATAAAAAGACAGTATAAAGAAAATACTAAAATGGTGCAATATACAACCAACTGCACTTGAAAAACTTAGCATCAGATAGACAACTATGGCGCTCACACTGCCAGCAAGGAGCGAAGAAACTGGAACGTCAGAGGAAACACCACCAGCAGGAGAAGAGGGCCCAGAGACATGCACGCCGGGAACAACCAGCACCTCCTAACCCGGACTACCAGTGCCCAGACTGTGGCAGGATATGTGCATCACGGATATGACTCTACAGTCATCGTAGAACTCACAACAGATGAATGCAGGAAGGGAACGTCATCATCGGACTACGATGGACTACCATAAGCAAGTAAGCAAGTGTGTGTGAGAGAGATTCAGAGAGATTGTGTGTTATGTAAATTAGCACAGAGAATATAGACGAGAACATGTGCAAATCCCTGACAATTTGAGCTTAGCGAGAACAAGGACAAAAAGAAAAGTGGGTTAATACGAACAATAAATCTTCCAGAGAACTTGCAAGAGAAGGGAATTGAGGAAAGCCTTACGCAAGGATCTGGAAATAGTGAATTTAAAGATGAAAGCAAATTAGAGATCTAAAAACAGGACAACAGATACGAGGAATATGTTCACAAAAAAACTTGAATTCCGATATATCAGGTTTCTTTGATGTATGAGACTAGTAATGTATTGCTAACAAAGAAACAATATATTATTGCTCTTTTTAACCCTTAAAGATAGGGGGCGGACTTAAGTCCGCCTCCAATTTGCAGCAAGTTAGGAGCATTATTAAGGCTTTTAAAGGGTTAAAATCGAGTGCAAATGGCCGGGAGCGCAGCGGGCCAGACAGCCGACTCCCAGGGCTTACCGCCGCCCATTAACTCATGTTCCCTGTGTTCTCGAGAGGCCGGCAGTGTAGCCAGTAGTCAGAGCTGGGCACTTTAGCCAACACTTCCGCAAATAGCCAATTCCGCCATGGCGGAAGTGTCATTTTGTTGGCTCATTAGCGTTGGCGTCAAAATGGCTGCCTATTTGCGGGTTTGAAGCTCTGGAAAGTACCTCCATGTTGCAAACGGACTCAAAATTAACATTCCAGCCGCCAGCCAGCCCTGGGCCGCTCCTGCAGCTCCCGCCAAAAAAAGTCACGTGACCAAGCCAACTACCTGTGTTCTGGAATCTAGGCCTATATATCGGTTCTTCACGTTTGTTCACTTACTTAGTAGCAAGCGTCGAGCTAACACCTACAACACACAGCAGTCCAAGAGTTCCAACCTGCTAGCACTTCAACTTTGTTTATATTTTCGGCCTATTGAAGTGAACATGGAGTCTACCATCATGCCTACCGCAGCTGCCAACAGCATGGGGAGCAGTTCACCACCATCATCCGACAGTGATGCTGCAGAGCATACAGAAATCGAGGACCTAAGCCACCCCTGGCCCCACCTAGAAACCTTCTATGGGTCTGTAATTACCAAGAAGATGTCTCTGGAGAAGGGCAGAATAATCTAGCCTTGCAAAAACTGCAAGGCTAAATTGGTTTTTAATACGTACAGCGCGTACACCATTAAGAGCCATTACCAGCACGTGAGTAAAGTCGAAGTGGTTAATTTTACCTAGCATAACTTTATAATCTAGCCTAATTTAAGATTAGGCCTATAAAGTGAGGCTATCGTTAATTTGATTGATAGCCTGTTAATGTTTTAACCGAAACTAATGTTATTAGGCTACCCTAATCCCATCAAAATGCCTCAAAGCATGTAGGCCTAGGCGAAGTCTAACTTATGTATAGGCTAGGCTATATAGCCTAGGCCTAGGTCTATAATCACTAATCCCATCAAAATGCCTCAAAGCATGTAGGCTAAATATTGCATGTTCTAACTTCTAAATATATAGCCTAGGCCTATAGGCTAATTACTAATATAAGTAATTGTATAAGGCTAGGCCTAGGCTACCCTAATCCATCAAAATGCCTCAAAGCATGTAGGCTAAATAATATTGCATGTTTTAACTTCTATATATATAGGCTAGCCTATGCCTAGGTCTAGCCTATAATCAGTCAATCACTAATTCCATCAAAATGCCTCAAAGCATGTAGGCTAAATATTGCATGTTCTAACTTCTATATACTGTATATAGCCTAGGTCTAGGCTATAATCACTAATTCCATCAAATGCCTCAAAGCATGTAGGCTAAATATTGCATGTTCTAACTTCTATATATAATTTATAGCCTAGGCCTAGGTCTAGGCTATAATCAGTCACTAATTCCATCAAAATGCCTCAAAGCATGTAGGCCTAGGCTAAATATTGCATGTTCTAACTTTTATGTATAGGCCTAGGCCTATAATCACACTCATTTTATTAGTGTCAAGTAGAAAGTGTTAATTTTGAAAGTATCATAATAGGCCTAGACTAAATTTAGCCTACAATACAATTTTATTAAATTTTGATCTGAAGCTAGGCCTTTATTCTGAGCATTAACATTAATAGGCCTAGGCTACTTTCTATTAAATTACTTAATCTATCTAAAGTAGACCTATCTAGGCGTATATAGCCTATTGCCATTCCCAAAGGGGGGACCACGAATGAATCGCCTCCTTGCACCTCTGTGATCCAGCGTACCTCCTCCTGAATGGTGCGGAATTGCGAATACTGATTATTACTGAAGCACTCTCCCCATAAACAAGTTGCCCCAACGTTTTACTGCCGATGTGGACAAACTAAGTGGCCTATGCTATATATATATTAACCCTTTCACTGCGGGTGACGTTCTGAAATGTGTTGGCAATTTACAGAAATTTCCAGGCTTTAAAAGCCTGTATGTATATCCTTGAGGTCCATGGAAGTTGGGCAACTTTATATTTAAGTAAATATATATATTTATTGACATTAGAGATTGAATTTATTGATTTACCCTTGATTCTGTAGTTTAAATTTAAAATTAATAAAAAATGGATTGCGTTTGCATATTTGCATTTGAGGACTAGACATTTCACAATGTTTGCACATTTGTGTTTGCTGAAGTTATGTTCTGGGTTTGCTGATTTGTGTTTGCTGACTTGACTTTTTGTTTGTGGTGCCCAGCTCTGCCAGTAGTGAGCATAGCTGGGAAAAATATGCCGCTATACGCTAAACTCCCATGTTACTGGTACCACTGTATGAGAACCACGAGTGATACGTAGCTCATTCTGGTCTCATTTTGAAGCTTTTAGCGCCTATTTTTTTGCTGAATAAATTTCTTTTCATGCAGATACTTGATTTATCATTCAGGAGGGCCTGAATATGCCCAAATAAGCCCAAAATCCCCCGCTAGACAAGGGTTAAGCCCACAATAATTGCGTCTACTGTAATGAGTTATGCATGACCAGGAAGACCATACTACAAAAACAGTTTGATATTTCACACTGACATTTGTTCGATAATGTTATATATCATCGTTCTTCGGCGTTCAACTCGTTACAATTGCGGAACAAAACTAAACAGTCATTATATTTCGTATATGAAATGAGAAGACTTGTTCATTGTCATTCCAAGGGAGTCAATGAATCTATTCTAGGTCACACTGAATCGATATGGCAAATAATGGACCTTCGATTATATATGCAGGTGTGATCATTGTTTACATAATTTTGCTCATTAATATTAACAACATTTAATATATTACTATTGGTTTTGTCTTAGCTGAATATAATTGTTCGATGAAAGCCACCATGAACAATTATTATATCGTATTGAATAGCTTATTCTTAAAATTGTTGAATTGACAGTTGAAAGAGTAATATACAGTATATAGACAATTGAGAACAATATTTCAGTGAAGGACCTTTTCTTTCATATTGAACACATTAATAATTTCTACTGCTCTTAAAAAAAGAGAACACCGATAAAGACGCCGACACTGATGAAAGGTCTTGATATTGAAATAAAAACAGAACAAAAGGTTTTAAAATCGAGAACCTAATGAGGCGAATGTCTAAACAATCTTAAAACTAATTGGGCTAAGCATGAGGGAGAAGGGGAGCCAGAAACTGATGAAAGGTGGAGGTGTTATAAGAGGATGGTAGGAGCCGACAACATCAACAGGAATAATAATGAGGCACAAGAGAGTGGCCAAAGAAAAGGTGGAGGTGTTATAAGAGGATGGTAGGAGCCGACAACATCAACAGGAATAATAATGAGTCACAAGAGAGTGGCCAAAGAAAAGGTGGAGGTGTTATAAGAGGATGGTAGGAGCCGACAACATCAACAGGAATAATAATGAGGCACAAGAGAGTGGCCAAAGAAAAGGTGGAGGTGTTATAAGAGGATGGTAGGAGCCGACAACATCAAGAGGAATAATAATGAGGCACAAGAGAGTGGCCAAAGAAAAGGTGGAGGTGTTATAAGAGGATGGTAGGAGCCGACAACATCATCAGGAATAATAATGAGGCACAAGAGAGTGGCCAAAGAAAAGGTGGAGGTGTTATAAGAGGATGGTAGGAGCCGACAACATCAACAGGAATAATAATGAGGCACAAGAGAGTGGCCAAAGAAAAGGTGGAGGTGTTATAAGAGGATGGTAGGAGCCGACAACATCAACAGGAATAATAATGAGGCACAAGAGAGTGGCCAAAGAAAAGGTGGAGGTGTTATAAGAGGATGGTAGGAGCCGACAACATCAAGAGGAATAATAATGAGGCACAAGAGAGTGGCCAAAGAAAAGGTGGAGGTGTTATAAGAGGATGGTAGGAGCCGACAACATCATCAGGAATAATAATGAGGCACAAGAGAGTGGCCAAAGAAAAGGTGGAGGTGTTATAAGAGGATGGTAGGAGCCGACAACATCAACAGGAATAATAATGAGGCACAAGAGAGTGGCCAAAGAAAAGGTGGAGGTGTTATAAGAGGATGTTTGGAGCCGACAACATCAACAGGAATAATAATGAGGCACAAGAGAGTGGCCAAAGAAAAGGAAACAGCGAAGGGGAGGGGGTGTCGAGGAGGAACATTTTAAGGGGGAGGTATTCGTTTGTTCTGGACTCCCTTTTTCCCCATGTTTAAACCCATTAGTTTTGCGATTAAAAATTGTTTGTTCACTAGTTTGGCGATTTTGAGACCTTTCACCTTTTACTTTGTAAATATTAAAAGTCGTATTCTTAAACAATTCCTTCCCTTTGAAAATGAAAGGAAGGGATTTTCTTTCGATTTCGTATTCTTAAAAAAATCCTTCCCTTCAGGACCCCTTGGGAAGGGAAAATCCTTCCCTTAAACAGGGGAAAATATTGGAATTTGAAGGAGTCTCACTAGGCAGGTCTTCAGTTTTCCCTTCGTCATTTTGTTCATAACATTCTTATATAATTGGAGTCAGTGTGACTAAATATTGGATTTGACAACTATGTAATTTTATTAACATGCTATAATGCACGATATTGAAAATGATATTGAAAATAAAGTAATGTTATTAAAAGTTTTAGAAGACTCCACTGATCTCGGGTGAATTCGCGTGCGGACGATTCTGGCAATTTCGGGCTGCCAGCTGATAGCCTATTCCTCATCTTATACATATTTTGATTATTATTGATTTTCATTGGTTTACTGATGTAGCCCTTTCAAAGCATCAATTTTGTGCTCGGTGTGACTATATTTTGGCACGTGTTAATGCAATAAGTGACAACATTACCAGGTTTTGAGGCTTGCCAGAGATACGCTATCAACAAATCCCAGTAATACCATACTTTACATAACTAAAAATAGCTAGGCATAAATACTGTAATATTAATATAAATTTGTGGGCTAACAGTAATAGTGGTCAATCATCTTATATACTAATTTAGCCTACCTTACCAGTACCACATATTGGGTTAGGCTAGGCGGCTAGGCCTAGGCTTAGCCGATAGCCTACAGTAGGCTACATCATCATTTATTATGTTCCTTCCAACAACCAACAATACTCCTAAAATCGATTAATGAAATGTACAAACACATGTGGCAGTCCGTGGACTCGAACCCAGGATGCTCACACCGAAAATCAACACCTTATACATCGCACCACGAAGACAGTTAAAGGTTGGTGGACACTGCCTACGATTTATTATGCAACTTCGAATCCTGCATATCAATCTAAGCATGTACACACATCCCAACTGCAACTCACGTAGGCTATGCATATGTGAATGGAAAGAGCAATTAATGGGGCCTTAACCACTTAGGGAAGTCCTCTCGATAAATTACTCCTGAACCAATATCAATTATTATGTTCCTTCCAACAACCAACAATACTCCTAAAATCGATTAATGTAAGCTAGCCTAGCCCAGGCTAATCTATTTTTCTTATGAATGTCATGACCCATACAGGATTGTAGGCCTATTTTTTTTTCTTAGGCTACATCCCCACTGAATAAACTAACCTAGGCTAGTCTCTGTGCCTCTAGGCTAGCCCATCATAATGTTCAAGCCAACATTTGTTAGATTTTGTCAGAATTGGCTCACCTCAGATAGGCTATCTGGATTTTAAAATGTTGCGAATTTATTAGGCCTATGGGAAGGATGTAGTATTTGGACATACTACATGGCGCCAGCCTTGGTTTACACTACGCGGAACGGCGGCAGCAGTGAACGCTCGCGGTCATGTTCCAGTCTATTTTGACTTCCGCAGGATTCAATAATAGGTTGACGGGGTCCATACCCCCCCCCCCCCCCCCATTACATGTTGTCATCATCATATATTATATTGCCAGCAGGGGGCAAATAACAGAAAAAATAACCGTTAAAATAGACGGGAACGTAACCACGAGCGCACTACCTATGTAAACATGACCGTACACCCGGATACATCCTTCACGATTCACGAAGGATGTAGTATCCTGGTGTACGGTCATCATGTTTACATAGGCTGTGCCCTTGCGGTTACGTTTTATACTATTTTGACTGCTTTTTTTAAGTAATTTGCCCCTGCTGGCAAAATGCCTATATATGATGATGACAATAAATCATGGGGGAGTGAGGGGGGCCCTCAACTTAATGTTGTATCCCACGGCAGTCAATATAGACGGAAACGTGATCGCGAGCGTGCGAGTAGTGTAAACAAGGCAGGCGATAAGCTCGAAATTCCTCGAATACTACATCCTTACCTTTATTACTTTATGTTATAGAAAGTCTGAGTTACCTTTTCACTATAATATTTTCCCTGATTTTCATAGCCTTGTACACTATCAGGGAGCGTGTTTTTAGATTATTCGGTAGCTACCGGGTATCTTAACTACAGTTCAAGGAGACTACAGCAGCAGTTTGCACGCTCTCTGCGTTTACTTTTAATTTGACAGTGTTTGGTGTTCAAACCCCCCCCCCCCCCCCCCCCCTGGACATAATTGTCATCATGATATTCATATATAATGCCAGCAGAAGGCAAATAACGGGTTGATTTCAGAAAAAGTGGTAAAATCTGACGCATAGAGCTAATATTGCCGCAGTGTCTGCTTGAATATTGTCATCATATTAGCCTAATCAAAACAAAATCCCTTGAAAAACTTATTTGTAAACACTAGCCTATTCAATACTATTGGTTGTGAGTACAATTATAGGCTACCCTAATTTTTCATTACAGTATATCCTAGCCTAATCCCTCTACTTTCTTTACATATCCAAACAATATAACTTAACCTGAGAACCTAAGATAGGCCTAGGCTATGCTAACATACAGCGTTTGATTATGCCAAGTGTATAGGCTAACTTACTAACATTGGTAGTAGCTAAAAGTCTGGTAGGCTAAAAGAAAAGTTATAAGATTAAAGCCCAAAATTGCTAATGACAAAATGTGCCTACTTATTTTGGGCTGTATACAGTATGGTATGAGATTTTGTTGAAAACTTGGGATTGTTCTTAATCCCTGGCAAGCCTCAAAACTTGAATTTTCAAACTTATTACATTAACATGTGTCAAAATGTAGTCTCACTGTGCACAATATTAATGCATTGAAAGGACTGAATCAGCAAAGTAATAATAGTCAAATATAGCCTACTCAATGTTTGTAAGGAAAACCCCACTAGTCACCAGAGTCCCCCGCACACTTTTTCAAATAAAATTTGTGGATTTTCTGTCTAAATTTACTTTACATCCTTAGTATTCTCTAGTCTTGAAGGTTAGGAATATTTATGGTACTGTATTATTACATACAGTACATACAGTGTTGGAACATCAGTGCTTCCAGCAGCTGTGGTGGGTGGATCGGTATCAGTCATTATTATTATCAGTATGGCAAGTGGACAAGTCCCCGTCAGTTTTTAGTGTGTACGGGTCAGCGAAAGAACGTGACACCGGATCTAATTGCACATTATATTGGGCTGCACAAGGAAGGCCAGTTAGTGAAACAAATAGTGCAAGCCACTGGTGTATGTGAGTAATCGGTAAGAAATTGGGCGAGGCCTTACAAAGATATTTGCCTAACTACATGGTAACCTAGCCTTTGCCAAACTATAATTATGATAGCCTAGCCTTTGAGGAGAGAGTACAGAACATAAGAATATCACCCAATCTTCAAAACTATACTAATGCATAGCTAATATGATGAATAACCTACTCATTGATGCCTAAATCATAACTATTGGTGATTCATCTTTTATTCAGATTACCCAAGAACAAAAATCAATTTAAAACTTGTAAGAATCTTATTTAAAGGTTCAGTATTATCCAAGCAACCTTCCGCGGCGATTTGCACGTTGTGGGCCATGACCGTTAAGTTCACTTCTATTATGTCCGCTTCTTAGGTTGAGGGGGGCCTCACCTTCCCAGGAATTATTGTCATCAATATACAGTATATATTGTTTGCAGAAGGGCAAATAACAAATAATGGTAAGGGTTGTGTTAGCGGGCGTACTGTCCACTTTGTTTACAGTCGCACGCTCGCAGTTACATTCGCGTCTAATTTCATTGCTGTTATTTGCCCCTGCTGGTAATATGTATGATAATGACAACAAGTCATGGGGATGATGGGGGGTGAGCCCCCCTCAAACCATTATTGTATCCCACGGCAAAACAATTTACCCAACACCTGGCCGTGGGATACAATAATGGTTTGAGGGGTGCTATGTCCCCTCACCCCCCATGACATTGTCATCATCATATACAGTATATTACCAGGGGCAAATAACAGCAGTCAAATTAGACGTGAATATAACTGGGAGTGTGCTAATATGGAAACAAAGCAGGCGGTACGCCCGCTAACACAACCCTTACCAAAATAGGGAAGGATGTCATGTTGTGCGCTCGCACTTACGTTCCCATCCATTTCGACGCTATATTTTCTGCTATTTGCCCCCTGTCATTACTGCATGAATACTAGGTTAGGTTAGGTTAGGTTGTTTGGTTAGGCTAATGTATTTTTATATCCAAAGGCATCCGCATAGTGTAAACAAGGTGGGCGGTACTGCCGGTACACCCGGTAACTACATTCTTGCCCATTATAATGTATAAAAATAAAAAACGGTCAAATTAGATAATTAATAAATACATATCGGTAGCCTAAATATAAACATTGAAAAAAACTAGTTTCAATTGCATAGTAAATCTACTATGGGCCATGAATTGCAATTTTTACCAAATTGGGCCAGATCAAATATAGCCTAGCTTTTATTTTTTGTTCACTGAATAGAAAACAAATCTAGCCTAGGCCTATATAATATATAGGCTAGGCCTACAGAAGTTCAAGTTAGTATTTGAACTCAGCACACCAGAATATGTCAGGCTATAATGTGTATTGAACTTTGAAGGTAAATACTTCTCAATAGTGGGTTATTGTGCGATTCCTATAGCCTAGTTGTTAAGTTTTGGTCAGAAATGGAAGACTTGACCTTGTAATTGAAAAGTTCTCATGCTTGATATACGGTACACTAATTCGCACTACATTCGGCTAATCTAATTTATCTCCATCCGTTTCTTATCATATCAGTTTATATGTAATTATATTCTTGGATAATAGGCTATAGGCTAGGTCTAAATACTACAACAAAATATGGCTTGTTGGTGTACATGCGCGATTTAGAGCTAGGATCCTGTATTTATTAATATCATGTTGACAATTCATTCTTGTGTTTGTGCAAGTCAACATAATATGCTTTGAAGACAATATTTGTGGTCTAAATCATGTTTTGGGCAACAATAATGCAAGTCAACCCTTGGAAACGTTTGTTTGACAAGGTTTGTTTACTACTTCAGGGAGTTCAGGCATACCAACTGGTACGCGCCTAGCTTCGCCTGTGGAACAGAGCTACCAACACTTCCGAAAAAATTTCCTTCCAAGGAATTCTTTAACACTTAAAGAGCGGCCTATGCGGTTTATAATATGTAGCCACCAGCGGGGTGTTTTTAGCCAAAATAGGGCTGTTTACGTGATCATTTTCATGCCTAAATAAGACCCAGAACGTAAAACAAGTATCTATCCCTGAAAGGGCATAAACAGAGCTTTCGAATGACACCATAACGATCCTTTTATGATGGCTAGTTTTCTTGCAAAAACCGTGCAACGCGAGTGCAAAAAGCATGTAATTAGGCACTTTCCCCATACAATTCCGTATATAGCGAGTGAGAGAGGGAGGGAGGAGGTGAGATTCGTGTCAGTAGGTTCGCCGCGGTGGTCTGGAGCAGTCATACGCTCGCTACTCTCCTGCCACCACTTGTCTCTCTCTCTCAGCAACATTACGTGCTGAAATTGCCACTCGACCTATGTCGAGCGCCGCCACATAGTCCAGCTTTATTTAACTCGACTTATGTTGCGCGCCGCTAAAGAAGGGTTAAGAATACCGAAGGGAAAGAAAATTCCTTGGAAGGGAAAGGAAAGTTAAAGGAAGGTATGGGTTTTTAAGAATACGACTCTTTTTTTCGCTGCATTTCCTTGTCAATATTAACACCTTTCGTGCCATTTAGGTGTAATTTTTATCTTGGCGAGCGATAGCGAATCTTAAATTTTAAGGGAAATCGGCCTTCGGCCACAACATTTTTGTACCGAAAAAATTACAAAATTATAGGGGGTGTTTTTCTAAGCTTGATGGAGGTCTAGCGAGGAAAACAAAATACATAAATTAATATACCAAATAAAACGAATCCATTTCCCCTTAAGGGAGCCCACCTCGCTTTTGTTTTTCTCTCCCTCTTTCTTTAGCTTGTATCCATTCGGCCCCATACAGCCTACTGTTTTAAGACTTTTACTCCCATCCAGGTGTCAATATTTTCATGGCGAGCGGTAGCGAGCCAGCATATATATATATATATATATATATATATATATATAGCAAGCTAAATTTGTACATTTTTCGATAGAAAAATTTCTCCGGCGAAGCCGGATTTCTCCATACTATGCTGGCTCGCTATCGCTCGCCAGGAAGAAATCAAAACCTGAATGGGAATCAACATCGTAAAACAATTGTCTGAATGGGGACGAGTGGATACAAGCCAGAGAAAGAGAGAAACGGAGAGAAAGAGAACAAAAGCAGGTGACCCCCCTTAAAGCCGATCTCTGAAGCATTTGGGATATTATAGCACTGTACTATCTCGTTCGGTTTCGATACAGATTCAAATGAGTTTATAATTGTTATGGGTTGTGAGTGTACAGTAAACAATAACCATCAGTACTATTATCAGGTATAGGTTCATCAACTTCCCCCGGAGCCAACATATGGGTTATGATGGCTGGGTGAACATGATCCAGTGTATGAAGGTGGAAAGTGTGAGGGTGCAGTATGGTTTCGATATACCCTCCAACACCATCACAACAAATTACCAGATGAAGGACCTATTCTCGTTATCCAGGTCCGAGGGGTTCGGGTTGTTCCGCAGGCAAGTATTTTATCTTTTATACAACATGTTCTTCCTCTATTATACAGGTATATTATAGTTCAGTTAACCGTATGGCCGGTGAAACATGCTTACATTATATTTTATTCTGGCAATAATTAGTCTATATATTTGTATTAACCCAATCTCATGTGAGGGTTTTTTTTTTTGGACCCTCCCTATTACATTTAATTAGTTTACCCCGTTGTTAGTTTGGCAATCAGAAAATGTTTCGCCTCATTCAGGTTCGTGTGTTTTATTGTTTTGTCCGGGGCTAGTGAAAGCAACTGTAATTTAGCAAATTACGGGCCTTCATTTTTTTATTTTCGTCTGGGCCAGCGAAAGCGAGGCTGTAATTTAGGAATACCTGGCCTTCAGCCGGGACATTTTTATTTGCGTTAGTGGAAGTGAGGCTGTAGTTTAGGAATAACTGGCCTTCAGCCGGGACATTTTTATTTGGGTGAGTGAAAGTGAGGCTGTAATTTAGGAATAACTGGCCTTCAGCCGGCTCGGTAGTGTAGTGGAGAACGTTTCGGCCTCCCACCCCAGGAGACCCGGGTTCAATGCCACGCTCAGGCATGAAGGTTTTTCGCATAGACTGGTGGCCGGTACCATTTCCCATGAGCAAGGAAATGGGTAATAGTGTCTGGAAATAAACTTGGTTGAGCGCTATTGAATCTCGGAGCGAGGGCTAGAGAGAAATGGCGCTATATAAGTAACCTGAACATTATTATTATTATTATTATTATATATTAATATATATAAATATATAAGTATACAAATATATAAATACAAATGTTTCCTTACGGAAGGACTCGTGGAACTATCAAAAGGTTAATAGTATCTCCACTAACTTCTCGCTCCTTCAACTTGTTCCTATCTATCTATCTATTGCCAGACGCCTTACTCCCCTTACGAGGGTGGCCATACACAGAATGCCCCCAAGCGGACCTATTCCCTGTGAGAGGGACAACCCGAGCCAGTTTAGTGAAGGACTTACAGGATTGACCACTCAATTTAGGATCCGTCCGACTCCGAGGCCCTCTGTGTATCTTGTTAGCACTATTTTTCTACAGTGGTGTCCGGCTAATCCATCCACTAACCTGCCTTACCCTTAGGTAAGCAGTACGGATTTGTATCAGGTTTACTCCCCTAGACAGGTTGCCAACCAAGGCTGACGAGTCCCATCCACCCGGATTTGTATAAGGTTGTCTCCCCTAGATGAGTTGCCGACCAAGGCTAACGAGTCCCATCCACCCGTAACTTGTTCCTCAACTGACTAAAATAATCTACTGACAGCCAGAATAAAGGGAAGAAACGTATACTTGTATACGGAAAGGCTTAAGCTTATAATCCAAGTGGTTGTACTACTCCATGGACTAATGTACAGTCAAAAACAATAATTTCCTCCCACCCTATAATGTTGATGATGCAGTTGTTCAGCTGCTCTCAAACGTTTAATAGTTTTTTGTTTGGCTTCATTCATAGAGTAGAGAACAAGTGCAGTATTTGTTACTATACATTTATGCACAGGTGTCGGACGAAAATGTGTTCATTTATCTGAACTAATAATTACACTACTATACAATACTGTAGGCTACTACGATACGATAATTTTCACTTCTGGTTCTAGTTAGTTTCTGTAATAACCATTATTTCCTTCTACATAATATTATACAGTATATAATAGTAAGTCATTAGTTAATATATAGACTGGTAAACAAACAAAATAATAAAATTTTATACAATGTAAGTAAAAGTAGATATAATAGGGTCATATCTACAGTATGTGAGTACACCCATTACAGTCAGTTTGTACAATATTGATATTGAGTATATATATATATATATTTACAGAGAGAGAGAGATGGAAGGGGAATTAACTGCATTAAATAACCCTCTAATTTCTTCCTAAACTGAATACAATTGTTTACTGATAGCAGAAGAATATATTACAGCATAGCCTCCTTGTCTACAGAAAGGGTTCATTTAGATATATTTAACCACTTTGAGTGTTAGAGGACCTTCCTAGGCTGTATATAATATATTTAACCACTTTGAGTGTTAGAGGGCCTTCCTAGGCTGTATATAATATATTTAACCACTTTGAGTGTTAGAGGACCTTCCTAGGTTGTATATAATATATTTAACCACTTTGAGTGTTAGAGGACCTTCCTAGGCTGTATATAATATATTTAACCACTTTGAGTGTTAGAGGACCTTCCTAGGCTGTATATAATATATTTAACCACTTTGAGTGCTAGAGGGCCTTCCTAGGCTGTATAAAATCAGCTAGCGTTACTAAGACACTACGACAGATCCTGTTACTGAAAGGGTTAATATAAACCTAATCTGAGCATCATTGTTTATTATCATGATAATTATTATTATTGTCAACATCACAATATTGGTTTGGTAATATACTAACTCTCTTGACAGGGACGACCATCTCGACAAGTTTGAGTGACAGTGAGAGTGGTAAGAAGGAAGAACACTGCCAAGAAACCCTCAGACCAGACATCATCATCATCCTATTATAATGTAATATTGGGACAGTCAAAATATATAGTTCCCAGAAAACCTTGTTCATAAGTAATGATAAATGTAGAGAGACATGAACATGGAACTTGTACATGAATAAACTAGTACTAGTCACGAGCACTAGTACTAGTTTATCCATGTGCATTGGGCTATTATAAGCCCAGGACCACCACTAAGGGAAAGTTATAGACACTTAAGGGGAGATGGGTCGTTTTTCTGGTCCCCCTTCGTCCTCATGTTTGGCCCCATTAGTTTTCAGATTTTATGACGTTAATCCCATTAGTTTGTCGTCCCATTTATATATCAATATCAACACCTTTCGTGCCATTAAGGTATCGATTGTTTCCTGGCGAGCATTGGCAAGCCTGCAATTTTAAGTGAAACCGGCCTTCAGCCGGGAAATTTTGCTATCGAAAAATGTAAAAATTTCTCTTGAAGGGGGGTCTAGGGAGTGGTTATTTTTAAGTTTGATGAAGATCTAGTGAGAAAACTAAATGATCAATGAATATATACATGAATAGACCCCCCAAAATGACCACTGTCCCCTTAATGAGACAGTTTAAGAGCAAGGTTTTGATTATTGTTTTGAGTGTAGGATTATTATGCTATAATGGACAGAGTGAGATAAATGGGCAATATATTAACAGCCGAGCCTCTGTTCACCAAGCAGTTAGTAGGGACCCAGTGTTAGTGGACCACTGTGATGAACACATTTTGTTGGCCTTACAGTCACGTCTGTCAACAGTGTTACCAACAACAGTGAAGAGGGACAAAGTTACCGACAGTGAGTTACCCAGTGTTAGTGGACCACTATGATGAACACAACATTATGTTGGCATTACAGTCACGTCTGTCAACAGTGTTACCAACAACAGTGAAGAGGGACAAAGTTACCAACAGTGAGTTACCCAGTGTTAGTGGACCACTATGATGAACACAACATTATGTTGGCCTTACAGTCACGTCTGTCAACAGTGTTACCAACAACAGTGAAGAGGGACAAAGTTACCGACAGTGAGTTACCCAGTGTTGGTGGACCACTATGATGAACACAACATTATGTTGGCATTACAGTGTGACGCATGTCGAGTGTGAGCATGCTGTACAGAACGCCCAGTCATGCCCCACTCTCGCTAGGATCGTCAGGGCAGGAACTTTGGCTGGAGTCTATGTAGAGTTTTCTAACTTAGTTCATGTGAGCCGTTGTACTATAAGTATTATGAATATGTATTTTGTTTTCATCTGAGTCAACGAGTTCTATTTTATATCATTAGTTATAAGTATTGTGTGTGAAACTTATTTGTAATGATGAGAGGAGAGAGAGAGAGATTACGTAACGGGGGTCAGTGAGTGCGCCATGCGGGAGGTGGGCCTAACTCACTAGCACTCCCCTCCTCCCTCCTCCCCCTCAGTGCGTGGGAAAGCCTTTGTTTATCACAGATTGAGAGAGATAAGTTACGTAATGATTGTCAGTGGGCGGTCCTTAGTTGTTTACGATATGCTCACTAGAGGGCCGAGTATAAAAAGGGAAGTCTCGCCACATTTTCTTCAGAACTCATTAGGCAGAGCGACTTCTCATTTCCCTTGCTACTATATATATTCTTCTGACTGATGTGAACTTTCTCTACTACCGTACATTCTATCTCCTCTTTTCAAATACCCTTTTTAACTTAAATGATCCCGTTGGTGCAGAGTTAGTCAGCCAACGTATTATCGCTTGAGTTCTCACGAGATATATGCCTAGTAGATAGCCTATTTTGGAAGGGATAATTTAGACTAGGATTGATTAATGTTTGTTGCACTCGTATATGCATTTCCCTGTGTATTATTATTATTGATCCTGTTTTCTGCTGGTCTAGGTAATGCTAGACTGGGATAGGGCTACTGGTGTTGTGATTCCCGATGTGTACTAGGTTTTGTTGAACCTGTACAATCGCAACGGAGACGTGGGAAGCCTAGGTGGTCTTTCTGACTGTGTACCTTGTGAGTTTAGCACTGTGTTGCGAGTGAGGGCTTTTGCCTCTGCCACCCAACACTGTGCTATCTCGGTTGCTTTGACTTTGAGAGGATCGCCAGGAGAGAACCAGATACTAGCAATCTGGATCTCTCAAGAGAGCATCCCGTCAATTAACGTAATTTGGCCGCACAGCCTTAAGGACCTCGCTAGGCTACGAGCCGCTTGCTCAGCCATTGTTTCCTAGCCTACTATATCCCAGCTAGACTTTGCTCGATCAGCAGATACAGGATAGTATTGAAGCTTTCCTTATGTATACCATTGTTTAAGCACTATTGATTTCATGTGTTGCACGCTTAGCTACTTTAGTGATTAGTGGCCCACGAGCACAATCCGAGTAGGCTATTGCCGGTGCATTGGTGGAGTACTTCTTTTTTTAATGTTTGCCATTTACTATTGCCTATTCTTATAATTCTTCTTTTGTCAATTTAAACCTTTAATGATACTTAATTGCCAGTGTGTTGCTTATTGAATTGCTGTTCAAAATCCGATACGTACTTCTTACGAGCATCCGAGAAGCATCTAACTTTTTCAGAAGATTCCTTGCTCGATGCTCAAGGACTATTGATTAACGTAACGTAATAGTGCCGATCCGAAGTAGAGGGTGGAGGACTTCTTAAGTTCTTAGTCAAGGGTGGATTACTTCGGCTTCGGCCAACACTATTCTTTGGTGTTGTTGTTTCTTACTTCTTTGTTTGATTGTTGACCAGACTAGATAATTCCTATCTCTTTATTAGTCTGTTGTGAAACACTAGTACCGAGTTCTTATATACCCCGTTATAGCAGATCGAACTCTGGAGGGTATTGGTGTTTTTTGTTCGGCTGGCAGTACTCAGGGTTTGGGATCGTGTGTTTCCGTTGTGGCAGCGAGCCGTACTCGAGTCCTGATTGGGAGCCCTGGTGTACCTGAGTGCCAGGTCGTAACAAATGGCGACCTTGCTTAGGATTTTGTGAACAGTATAAATTTTTGCAGAGTTGTACAACATTTGTTTGTTTGTATTTTAGCGTGCATATTGAAGAATATTTTTTTTGTATGGCAATTAGTAAAGCATTTAAGAGACTCCAGTTAATTTAGTAATTAGTGCTTGCATAGGAAGTTTAACACTTTTGTCTCGAGAATTTTTTTGTGGACTTCAGTATGTCGTGCACTAGCACTGACGATGAGCGAGAGATGCCATTTGAAGGTGTGCCGTTAGTAACCAGTGAGGAGGATGCTAGAGTTTTTGTGAGTAAGCGGTACCACGTGACGAAGGAGAGGCTGACTGGGGTGGATGTTTATGGCTTGCACCTGATAGCCAAGGTTTTGGGCATTTCCAATGTAGTAGGGATGTCCAAGGGGGAGCTGATTTCCTGGGTGTTGCGTGGGCGACATGGGGTTTCGGAGGAGAGGGCGTTTGGGGGGGTTCCTCCCCAGATCCCCTCTCACTCGACTCCCACAGTGCCGTCCACTCAGTTACCGGAGGTTAGCACTCTCCCACAGAGGGATGAGAATTGGCAGATTGGAGTGCCCTCGGGTGGTGCACATGGTGGTTCCCCAGTTTTTGCCCCCCCTCCTTCAGTAGTGGCAGCTCCCTCTTCCTGCCTGTCTCCAGATATGGTATTTAGACTTGAGCTTGCTAAGATTGAGGCTAGGAAGCAGGAGAATGAGACCAGGAGGCAGGAGATTGAGGTTAGGAGGCATGAGGCTGAGCTTAGGTACGACTCGGAGAAATATTGTGCTAAATTAGATTTAGATAAGACTCGTGCAGAGTCGACAGGGATTCGGATGGGCCGTGAGGGCCAAGTAAGAGAACAGTCCTTGGCCCACTTAGTCAAATTGGTGCCGGTATTTAGTGAAACTGAAGTCACAGAATTTTTTAATCGTTTTGAGAAGAAGTGTAGGGAGCATAATTGGCCTGAAGAGAAGTGGGCAGCTCTAGTCTCCTCAAGACTTACGGGTAAGGGTCTGAAGGCTTATGATGCACTGCCTTTAGAGTCTTGCATTGACTACCCAGTATTGAAGAGAGCTGTCCTACGGGCATACGAGTTGCAACCAGAAACATATCGATTGAAGTTTCGGGGTGTTACAAAGACTAGGGAGGCGACCTTTCTTGAACATGCCCGGGACTTAAAAGATGCACTTACAAACTGGACACGTTCTGAGAAAGCTGAGACGGCCGAACAGTTGACTGAGCTGTTTCTGCTCGAGCAGTTTTATAAGTGTACTGGTGCAGAAATGACTTTAACTATTAAAGAAAAGAACCCAAAAACTCTACAGGAGGCAGCTGAGATGGCTGACCTCCGGCTATCACTAATTCGTGGGTGCGGGTCTGCCCAGCGTAGTGAGGCAGGTAACAAGGGGCGTGACGCCCCACCTCCCCGAGTTAGTGATATACATTATGCAAACAAGTACAAGAGCCATGATACCAAGACTGACCACAAGACTAGCACCGTCCCATTTAAGAAGAGGCCGGGCCCTTCCCAGTACCAAGGGAAGCCCAAAGGGGAGTTGGAGTGTTATCATTGTCATGAAAAGGGGCACTTTGCAAGAGTCTGTCCTAGCAAACCACCTACAGCAGCTGTGTCTTTGGCCTGCAACATTGGTGTGTCTCCGAAGTCTTCTGAGTTTGCCCGGGGCAGTTCGTCAGAGGCTGAGGCACAGCCAATGCAGAAGCACCTGGGAGGCTCGAACCCTGCTCAGGATGCTTTTTGCGACCATAGAGGGCGGGGTTGCGTGATGTGGGCGGGGCGCAAGCATGGAGTAGAGGTCTTGCGTGATACAGGTGCTTCCCAGACTCTGATGAATAACTTGACTGGCTACCCTATAAACGCGGCTCGGGTGGTAGTGGTGCAGGGTATTAATGCAACTCGGTCATACCCGCTGGTGCGGTTGGAGTTGGAGGTGGATGGTGTGGCACGTGAATTGGATGTCGGGATTGTGGAGAAACTGCTAGTGGAGGGCGTCGACCTTCTTCTCGGCAACGACTTTGCAATGCCCGCTTCTGAGGTTCTACCCTTAGTCGTTGCCGAGAGGCCGGCCGACGTGAGTAGGGAAGAGCAAGAGTGGGTCGAGCGGTGCCAGACACAACCCATGGCGTGTGTTGTCACCCGAGCTCGGGCAGCTAAAGTGTCACAGCCTAGTCCTCCGTCTTCAGACCAGGGGGGGGGCGATCAACAGGAGGAGGCTAAAGCTGGAGTTGGTTTTAAGAGTTTTGACTCGGCGGCTCTCCTGGGTGATTCAGTATTGGCACCTATGTTGGAGTCTGGAGAGGCCCCAGGACCTGTCACAGCTAGTGAGGAGGTAGGGCAGGAAGAGACTCCGAGGCAGCAACGTTACACACAGAGAGAAAAAAGGGTTGCTCAGTTTGATATTGGGGGAGGACTTGGGTTGCTTCGGAAGCATCTAGACAGGTTGGTTCCCTCAGATATTTGTAAACTGCAGTTGGAGGATCCGGAAGTTCAGAAGTGTGGTAATGGTGCTGTCGAGATCAAACACGAGGACGGGGAAGCATGTCATGTGAACCTGTTGGAGGAGTTTGTGAGGCAACCACCTGAGCAGCCTACTGTCCCTGCGTTGGTCTGCCGCGGCCAAGGTGGAGAAGGAGAGGGGGGCAGTAGGGCACAGGTGGAGGAGAGTAGGGATTGTCATGTCTCGGCGGAGCAGTGGGCGGGGGACACGAGTCTGGTGGCTGTGGAAGCGCTAGAGCACCTGCCTGAGCAGCAGTGTGCAGCACTCCAGCACCAGCTCGGTTCATACCCCACTGGTCGTGCTGAGCCCCTGAGTCTCACAACTCGGGCGGTGCAAGATGTTCCGCGGGCAGGTCACGTGAATGTTGAAAGACCGTTAGCCTCGTTGTTTCGGTGGTTCAAGGTGGGCGACGAGGCTTTGGCATGGTTGCCAGGTCAGGGTCGACCCATGGCTGCCAAGGATGGTGGTCAAAAGGAGGACATTGAGCAGATTGGTGAGGTTGGCTGTGGATTGGATGTGCCCGGTCGTCACATAGCCTCCCAATGCTGCTCTAGTCTAATGCAACAGCCCTACCATAGACCGACTGTATCTGGCCATGTTGCTAAAAGCGGTGATGCTGCGCAGGCAGATGTCGTCACAAGGAATGCGGGGGTGCGCATGTACGGTATCGGCGGGGAAGCCTTAGCAATAATGAACTATGGGAGTGACTGCACAGGTGGTACTGATTGTCCCTCTCATGACCTGGCTGTTCTAGGGACGAAGGTGGAGAAGGAGGGAGACTACAGGTTAGAAGCTGCGGTCTCGGCTGGGTTGTGGGAGGGCACTGGGCATGTTGTTCATGGAGACAGTGCAAGGCAGTTGTTTACTAGGCTATGGCAGTACTTTCGCATGTTTGTTGCTTCTCCAGGCCTGATGTACGGGGTAGAATCCGACATGCAGGCTGGAGATAGTGCAAGGCTCAGTTTAATTCCCTACCGTATAAATCCTGCTCGACTGCCTATGGTGCAAGCAGAGCTGGATTACGTGTGGACGAAGGGTCTGAGGGATAAGGAATGTCGTGAGTGGTCGTTGCCTGTAACTTTGCAACCGGTGTTAAGTGGCAAGATCAGTGAGTGTGTTGATTGCGAGAGTGTGTGTGCATTATCCCTGACAGACGCCTATACCTTATCAAGAGTTGACGACACCATAGACCGCCTCGGGGCTGCATCGCCTATCACAAAGGTGGATTTAGTAAAAGGTTACTGGCAGGTGCCTTTGTCCGAGCGTGCTAAGGAGGTATGTGGTTTTGTTGTGGACGGGAGTACCTACCAGTGCAATGTTATGCCTGACGGACTTAAGAATGCACTAGCAACGTTTCAGAACCTGATGAATGAAATTGAAAAGGACGATGAGGGGCTGGAGCATCCTGTTAGTTTCTGCTCGGAGAAGTACAATTCGGCCCAGGGGAGCTGCTCTGTTGTCGAGGAGGAGCTGCTGGCGGTTGTGCTTGCGCTGGGGCATTTCGAGGTCTATGTTCCAGCCTATGGTCCGGTCGTTGTAGTTTACCCAGATCATCACCCTCTCAAGTTCTTGGACCAGTTTCACAATCGGAATATGAGGCTGACCAGGTGGTCACTAAGGTTATTGGTATATAACCTGGACATACGCCATATTGCCGGTTGTGACAACGTGGTTGCAGATGGTCGTTCAAGGGTATATGATCCTGGGTAGATTGACACACGGGTAGCCTCCTGCTTTAGTTTGAATAGTATTTTGCGCTTGGTGCTTGTTGGCTCGCGGTTGTAGCCCAGCGTATTGGGTCGTAAAGCAGGAGTTGAGCGTTTGGTATAGAAGAAAATAGGCTGCCCTTATAGTGCAGCCGGGAAAAACATATTAAAATATAAAAATCATAAAAAACTCTTTCTTTTTTATATAGATAATTGTATAAGTTTGTCATAGCCTGTAGAGTTTGAGTAGTCCACGAACTATCAAACGGCTGAGCTGCTGTAAGCTCGCTCTGGGAGCATGATATTGTGTCTTTTGCTATTGTTGGGAGGAGTTATAAAATGTGATTTTTTTTTTTTTAATAGTGAGATGTGTTTTGGTGATAAACTCAGCTTTGTTTTAGTGCCATGCGGTCGCTGGGTGTGAGGGGCTTGATGGGGTTCTGTGTGTCAGATTTTAGCTCAGGGTTGAGCAAGTAAAATCTTGGGGGAGGTGTGACGCATGTCGAGTGTGAGCATGCTGTACAGAACGCCCAGTCATGCCCCACTCTCGCTAGGATCGTCAGGGCAGGAACTTTGGCTGGAGTCTATGTAGAGTTTTCTAACTTAGTTCATGTGAGCCGTTGTACTATAAGTATTATGAATATGTATTTTGTTTTCATCTGAGTCAACGAGTTCTATTTTATATCATTAGTTATAAGTATTGTGTGTGAAACTTATTTGTAATGATGAGAGGAGAGAGAGAGAGATTACGTAACGGGGGTCAGTGAGTGCGCCATGCGGGAGGTGGGCCTAACTCACTAGCACTCCCCTCCTCCCTCCTCCCCCTCAGTGCGTGGGAAAGCCTTTGTTTATCACAGATTGAGAGAGATAAGTTACGTAATGATTGTCAGTGGGCGGTCCTTAGTTGTTTACGATATGCTCACTAGAGGGCCGAGTATAAAAAGGGAAGTCTCGCCACATTTTCTTCAGAACTCATTAGGCAGAGCGACTTCTCATTTCTCTTGCTACTATATATATTCTTCTGACTGATGTGAACTTTCTCTACTACCGTACATTCTATCTCCTCTTTTCAAATACCCTTTTTAACTTAAATGATCCCGTTGGTGCAGAGTTAGTCAGCCAACGTATTATCGCTTGAGTTCTCACGAGATATATGCCTAGTAGATAGCCTATTTTGGAAGGGATAATTTAGACTAGGATTGATTAATGTTTGTTGCACTCGTATATGCATTTCCCTGTGTATTATTATTATTGATCCTGTTTTCTGCTGGTCTAGGTAATGCTAGACTGGGATAGGGCTACTGGTGTTGTGATTCCCGATGTGTACTAGGTTTTGTTGAACCTGTACAATCGCAACGGAGACGTGGGAAGCCTAGGTGGTCTTTCTGACTGTGTACCTTGTGAGTTTAGCACTGTGTTGCGAGTGAGGGCTTTTGCCTCTGCCACCCAACACTGTGCTATCTCGGTTGCTTTGACTTTGAGAGGATCGCCAGGAGAGAACCAGATACTAGCGATCTGGATCTCTCAAGAGAGCATCCCGTCAATTAACGTAATTTGGCCGCACAGCCTTAAGGACCTCGCTAGGCTACGAGCCGCTTGCTCAGCCATTGTTTCCTAGCCTACTATATCCCAGCTAGACTTTGCTCGATCAGCAGATACAGGATAGTATTGAAGCTTTCCTTATGTATACCATTGTTTAAGCACTATTGATTTCATGTGTTGCACGCTTAGCTACTTTAGTGATTAGTGGCCCACGAGCACAATCCGAGTAGGCTATTGCCGGTGCATTGGTGGAGTACTTCTTTTTTAATGTTTGCCATTTACTATTGCCTATTCTTATAATTCTTCTTATGTCAATTTAAACCTTTAATGATACTTAATTGCCAGTGTGTTGCTTATTGAATTGCTGTTCAAAATCCGATACGTACTTCTTACGAGCATCCGAGAAGCATCTAACTTTTTCAGAAGATTCCTTGCTCGATGCTCAAGGACTATTGATTAACGTAACGTAATAGTGCCGATCCGAAGTAGAGGGTGGAGGACTTCTTAAGTTCTTAGTCAAGGGTGGATTACTTCGGCTTCGGCCAACACTATTCTTTGGTGTTGTTGTTTCTTACTTCTTTGTTTGATTGTTGACCAGACTAGATAATTCCTATCTCTTTATTAGTCTGTTGTGAAACACTAGTACCGAGTTCTTATATACCCCGTTATAGCAGATCGAACTCTGGAGGGTATTGGTGTTTTTTGTTCGGCTGGCAGTACTCAGGGTTTGGGATCGTGTGTTTCCGTTGTGGCAGCGAGCCGTACTCGAGTCCTGATTGGGAGCCCTGGTGTACCTGAGTGCCAGGTCGTAACAAATGGCGACCTTGCTTAGGATTTTGTGAACAGTATAAATTTTTGCAGAGTTGTACAACATTTGTTTGTTTGTATTTTAGCGTGCATATTGAAGAATATTTGTTTTGTATGGCAATTAGTAAAGCATTTAAGAGACTCCAGTTAATTTAGTAATTAGTGCTTGCATAGGAAGTTTAACACTTTTGTCTCGAGAATTTTTTTATGGACTTCAGTATGTCGTGCACTAGCACTGACGATGAGCGACAGATGCCATTTGAAGGTGTGCCGTTAGTAACCAGTGAGGAGGATGCTAGAGTTTTTGTGAGTAAGCGGTACCACGTGACGAAGGAGAGGCTGATTGGGGTGGATGTTTATGGCTTGCACCTGATAGCCAAGGTTTTGGGCATTTCCAATGTAGTAGGGATGTCCAAGGGGGAGCTGATTTCCTGGGTGTTGCGTGGGCGACATGGGGTTTCGGAGGAGAGGGCGTTTGGGGGGGTTCCTCACCAGATCCCCTCTCACTCGACTCCCACAGTGCCGTCCACTCAGTTACCGGAGGTTAGCACTCTCCCACAGAGGGATGAGAATTGGCAGATTGGAGTGCCCTCGGGTGGTGCACATGGTGGTTCCCCAGTTTTTGCCCCCCCTCCTTCAGTAGTGGCAGCTCCCTCTTCCTGCCTGTCTCCAGATATGGTATTTAGACTTGAGCTTGCTAAGATTGAGGCTAGGAAGCAGGAGAATGAGACCAGGAGGCAGGAGATTGAGGTTAGGAGGCATGAGGCTGAGCTTAGGTACGACTCGGAGAAATATTGTGCTAAATTAGATTTAGATAAGACTCGTGCAGAGTCGACAGGGATTCGGATGGGCCGTTAGGGCCAAGTAAGAGAACAGTCCTTGGCCCACTTAGTCAAATTGGTGCCGGTATTTAGTGAAACTGAAGTCACAGAATTTTTTAATCGTTTTGAGAAGAAGTGTAGGGAGCATAATTGGCCTGAAGAGAAGTGGGCAGCTCTAGTCTCCTCAAGACTTACGGGTAAGGGTCTGAAGGCTTATGATGCACTGCCTTTAGAGTCTTGCATTGACTACCCAGTATTGAAGAGAGCTGTCCTACGGGCATACGAGTTGCAACCAGAAACATATCGATTGAAGTTTCGGGGTGTTACAAAGACTAGGGAGGCGACCTTTCTTGAACATGCCCGGGACTTAAAAGATGCACTTACAAACTGGACACGTTCTGAGAAAGCTGAGACGGCCGAACAGTTGACTGAGCTGTTTCTGCTCGAGCAGTTTTATAAGTGTACTGGTGCAGAAATGACTTTAACTATTAAAGAAAAGAACCCAAAAACTCTACAGGAGGCAGCTGAGATGGCTGACCTCCGGCTATCACTAATTCGTGGGTGCGGGTCTGCCCAGCGTAGTGAGGCAGGTAACAAGGGGCGTGACGCCCCATCCCCCCGAGTTAGTGATATACATTATGCAAACAAGTACAAGAGCCATGATACCAAGACTGACCACAAGACTAGCACCGTCCCATTTAAGAAGGGGCCGGGCCCTTCCCAGTACCAAGGGAAGCCCAAAGGGGAGTTGGAGTGTTATCATTGTCATGAAAAGGGGCACTTTGCAAGAGTCTGTCCTAGCAAACCACCTACAGCAGCTGTGTCTTTGGCCTGCAACATTGGTGTGTCTCCGAAGTCTTCTGAGCTTGCCCGGGGCAGTTCATCAGAGGCTGAGGCACAGCCAATGCAGAAGCACCTGGGAGGCTCGAACCCTGCTCAGGATGCTTTTTGCGACCATAGAGGGCGGGGTTGCGTGATGTGGGCGGGGCGCAAGCATGGAGTAGAGGTCTTGCGTGATACAGGTGCTTCCCAGACTCTGATGAATAACTTGACTGGCTACCCTATAAACGCGGCTCGGGTGGTAGTGGTGCAGGGTATTAATGCAACTCGGTCATACCCGCTGGTGCGGTTGGAGTTGGAGGTGGATGGTGTGGCACGTGAATTGGATGTCGGGATTGTGGAGAAACTGCCAGTGGAGGGCGTCGACCTTCTTCTCGGCAACGACTTTGCAATGCCCGCTTCTGAGGTTCTACCCTTAGTCGTTGCCGAGAGGCCGGCCGACGTGAGTAGGGAAGAGCAAGAGTGGGTCGAGCGGTGCCAGACACAACCCATGGCGTGTGTTGTCACCTGAGCTCGGGCAGCTAAAGTGTCACAGCCTAGTCCTCCGTCTTCAGACCAGGGGGGGGGGCGATCAACAGGAGGAGGCTAAAGCTGGAGTTGGTTTTAAGAGTTTTGACTCGGCGGCTCTCCTGGGTGATTCAGTATTGGCACCTATGTTGGAGTCTGGAGAGGCCCCAGGACCTGTCACAGCTAGTGAGGAGGTAGGGCAGGAAGAGACTCCGAGGCAGCAACGTTACACACGGAGAGAAAAAAGGGTTGCTCAGTTTGATATTGGGGGAGGACTTGGGTTGCTTCGGAAGCATCTAGACAGGTTGGTTCCCTCAGATATTTGTAAACTGCAGTTGGAGGATCCGGAAGTTCAGAAATGTGGTAATGGTGCTGTCGAGATCAAACACGAGGACGGGGAAGCATGTCATGTGAACCTGTTGGAGGAGTTTGTGAGGCAACCACCTGAGCAGCCTACTGTCCCTGCGTTGGTCTGCCGCGGCCAAGGTGGAGAAGGAGAGGGGGGCAGTAGGGCACAGGTGGAGGAGAGTAGGGATTGTCATGTCTCGGCGGAGCAGTGGGCGGGGGACACGAGTCTGGTGGCTGTGGAAGCGCTAGAGCACCTGCCTGAGCAGCAGTGTGCAGCACTCCAGCACCAGCTCGGTTCATACCCCACTGGTCGTGCTGAGCCCCTGAGTCTCACAACTCGGGCGGTGCAAGATGTTCCGCGGGCAGGTCACGTGAATGTTGAAAGACCGTTAGCCTCGTTGTTTCGGTGGTTCAAGGTGGGCGACGAGGCTTTGGCATGGTTGCCAGGTCAGGGTCGACCCATGGCTGCCAAGGGTGGTGGTCAAAAGGAGGACATTGAGCAGATTGGTGAGGTTGGCTGTGGAGTGGATGTGCCCGGTCGTCACATAGCCTCCCAATGCTGCTCTAGTCTAATGCAACAGCCCTACCATAGACCGACTGTATCTGGCCATGTCGCTAAAAGCGGTGATGCTGCGCAGGCAGATGTCGTCACAAGGAATGCGGGGGTGCGCATGTACGGTATCGGCGGGGAAGCCTTAGCAATAATGAACTATGGGAGTGACTGCACAGGTGGTACTGATTGTCCCTCTCATGACCTGGCTGTTCTAGGGACGAAGGTGGAGAAGGAGGGAGACTACAGGTTAGAAGCTGCGGTCTCGGCTGGGTTGTGGGAGGGCACTGGGCATGTTGTTCATGGAGACAGTGCAAGGCAGTTGTTTACTAGGCGATGGCAGTACTTTCGCATGTTTGTTGCTTCTCCAGGCCTGATGTACGGGGTAGAATCCGACATGCAGGCTGGAGATAGTGCAAGGCTCAGTTTAATTCCCTACCGTATAAATCCTGCTCGACAGCCTATGGTGCAAGCAGAGCTGGATTACGTGTGGACGAAGGGTCTGAGGGATAAGGAATGTCGTGAGTGGTCGTTGCCTGTAACTTTGCAACCGGTGTTAAGTGGCAAGATCAGTGAGTGTGTTGATTGCGAGAGTGTGTGTGCATTATCCCTGACAGACGCCTATACCTTATCAAGAGTTGACGACACCATAGACCGCCTCGGGGCTGCATCGCCTATCACGAAGGTGGATTTAGTAAAAGGTTACTGGCAGGTGCCTTTGTCCGAGCGTGCTAAGGAGGTATGTGGTTTTGTTGTGGACGGGAGTACCTACCAGTGCAATGTTATGCCTGACGGACTTAAGAATGCACTAGCAACGTTTCAGAACCTGATGAATGAAATTGAAAAGGACGATGAGGGGCTGGAGCATCCTGTTAGTTTCTGCTCGGAGAAGTACAATTCGGCCCAGGGGAGCTGCTCTGTTGTCGAGGAGGAGCTGCTGGCGGTTGTGCTTGCGCTGGGGCATTTCGAGGTCTATGTTCCAGCCTATGGTCCGGTCGTTGTAGTTTACCCAGATCATCACCCTCTCAAGTTCTTGGACCAGTTTCACAATCGGAATATGAGGCTGACCAGGTGGTCACTAAGGTTATTGGTATATAACCTGGACATACGCCATATTGCCGGTTGTGACAACGTGGTTGCAGATGGTCGTTCAAGGGTATATGATCCTGGGTAGATTGACACACGGGTAGCCTCCTGCTTTAGTTTGAATAGTATTTTGCGCTTGGTGCTTGTTGGCTCGCGGTTGTAGCCCAGCGTATTGGGTCGTAAAGCAGGAGTTGAGCGTTTGGTATAGAAGAAAATAGGCTGCCCTGATAGTGCAGCCGGGAAAAACATATTAACATATAAAAATCATAAAAAAACTCTTTCTTTTTTATATAGATAATTGTATAAGTTTGTCATAGCCTATAGAGTTTGAGTAGTCCACGAACTATCAAACGACTGAGCTGCTGTAAGCTCGCTCTGGGAGCATGATATTGTGTCTTTTGCTATTGTTGGGAGGAGTTATAAAATGTGAATTTTTTTTTTTTAATAGTGAGATGTGTTTTGGTGATAAACTCAGCTTTGTTTTAGTGCCATGCGGTCGCTGGGTGTGAGGGGCTTGATGGGGTTCTGTGTGTCAGATTTTAGCTCAGGGTTGAGCAAGTAAAATCTTGGGGGAGGTGTGACGCATGTCGAGTGTGAGCATGCTGTACAGAACGCCCAGTCATGCCCCACTCTCGCTAGGATCGTCAGGGCAGGAACTTTGGCTGGAGTCTATGTAGAGTTTTCTAACTTAGTTCATGTGAGCCGTTGTACTATAAGTATTATGAATATGTATTTTGTTTTCATCTGAGTCAACGAGTTCTATTTTATATCATTAGTTATAAGTATTGTGTGTGAAACTTATTTGTAATGATGAGAGGAGAGAGAGAGAGATTACGTAACGGGGGTCAGTGAGTGCGCCATGCGGGAGGTGGGCCTAACTCACTAGCACTCCCCTCCTCCCTCCTCCCCCTCAGTGCGTGGGAAAGCCTTTGTCTATCACAGATTGAGAGAGATAAGTTACGTAATGATTGTCAGTGGGCGGTCCTTAGTTGTTTACGATATGCTCACTAGAGGGCCGAGTATAAAAAGGGAAGTCTCGCCACATTTTCTTCAGAACTCATTAGGCAGAGCGACTTCTCATTTCCCTTGCTACTATATATATTCTTCTGACTGATGTGAACTTTCTCTACTACCGTACATTCTATCTCCTCTTTTCAAATACCCTTTTTAACTTAAATGATCCCGTTGGTGCAGAGTTAGTCAGCCAACGTATTATCGCTTGAGTTCTCACGAGATATATGCCTAGTAGATAGCCTATTTTGGAAGGGATAATTTAGACTAGGATTGATTAATGTTTGTTGCACTCGTATATGCATTTCCCTGTGTATTATTATTATTGATCCTGTTTTCTGCTGGTCTAGGTAATGCTAGACTGGGATAGGGCTACTGGTGTTGTGATTCCCGATGTGTACTAGGTTTTGTTGAACCTGTACAATCGCAACGGAGACGTGGGAAGCCTAGGTGGTCTTTCTGACTGTGTACCTTGTGAGTTTAGCACTGTGTTGCGAGTGAGGGCTTTTGCCTCTGCCACCCAACACTGTGCTATCTCGGTTGCTTTGACTTTGAGAGGATCGCCAGGAGAGAACTAGATACTAGCGATCTGGATCTCTCAAGAGAGCATCCCGTCAATTAACGTAATTTGGCCGCACAGCCTTAAGGACCTCGCTAGGCTACGAGCCGCTTGCTCAGCCATTGTTTCCTAGCCTACTATATCCCAGCTAGACTTTGCTCGATCAGCAGATACAGGATAGTATTGAAGCTTTCCTTATGTATACCATTGTTTAAGCACTATTGATTTCATGTGTTGCACGCTTAGCTACTTTAGTGATTAGTGGCCCACGAGCACAATCCGAGTAGGCTATTGCCGGTGCATTGGTGGAGTACTTCTTTTTTAATGTTTGCCATTTACTATTGCCTATTCTTATAATTCTTCTTATGTCAATTTAAACCTTTAATGATACTTAATTGCCAGTGTGTTGCTTATTGAATTGCTGTTCAAAATCCGATACGTACTTCTTACGAGCATCCGAGAAGCATCTAACTTTTTCAGAAGATTCCTTGCTCGATGCTCAAGGACTATTGATTAACGTAACGTAATAGTGCCGATCCGAAGTAGAGGGTGGAGGACTTCTTAAGTTCTTAGTCAAGGGTGGATTACTTCGGCTTCGGCCAACACTATTCTTTGGTGTTGTTGTTTCTTACTTCTTTGTTTGATTGTTGACCAGACTAGATAATTCCTATCTCTTTATTAGTCTGTTGTGAAACACTAGTACCGAGTTCTTATATACCCCGTTATAGCAGATCGAACTCTGGAGGGTATTGGTGTTTTTTGTTCGGCTGGCAGTACTCAGGGTTTGGGATCGTGTGTTTCCGTTGTGGCAGCGAGCCGTACTCGAGTCCTGATTGGGAGCCCTGGTGTACCTGAGTGCCAGGTCGTAACAACAGTCACGTCTGTCAACAGTGTTACCAAGAACAGTGAAGAGGGACAAAGTTACCGACAGTGAGTTACCCAGTGTTAGTGGACCACTATGATGAACACAACATTATGTTGGCCTTACAGTCACGTCTGTCAACAGTGTTACCAACAACAGTGAAGAGGGACAAAGTTACCGACAGTGAGTTACCCAGTGTTAGTGGACCACTATGATGAACACAACAGTATGTTGGCCTTACAGTCACGTCTGTCAACAGTGTTACCAACAACAATGAAGAGGGACAAATTTACCGACAGTGAGTTACCCAGTGTTAGTGGACCACTATGATGAACACAACATTATGTTGGCCTTACAGTCATGTCTGTCAACAGTGTTACCAACAACAGTGAAGAGGGACAAAGTTACCGACACCAACCTTGCTGTTGTAGGAAGACAGAAAATAATGTGACAAAGTGTGTTTCAGAGTTTACCAATAATGTAAAACAAACACTGAGAGAACGGTTTACTCTTGGGTTAAAGAGTTGGACAGAATAAGGGTGGGAGTGAATTGAAAGACTAGTGAGGAAAGTGTGTACAGACAAAGTTCCAAATACGATAATTTGGTATACATACCAATAGAAAAGAGTGCTACATCACTTGAGGGAGTGGAAATTACGTCATTTAAGAGAGACCCTGCATTCTGTGATGATGCCTTCTGAAATATACGTTAATAATAATTGTCATCTACGATAATCTACCTACAGTTTTGTTGTCAGTGCCAGTGCAAAATAGTTTCAAAATTTTGCAAGAATGAAGATACGGATAACAGTTGACGATAAAAGCTCTCCAGCTTTACCAGTAATGTAAAACAGAAAAACACATTGACACTTTGGTTAGAGAGTTGTCAATGATGCGGGTACTCTCCACAAGGATAACACTGTGTAGGGATTAATGTGGAACATAATACCATAATAGAAACAAGGGGGGCAACAATGAAACCAGTGACAAGCAATAGGCCAGTGACAAGTAATTGTTAGTAATAGTAATAGGCCAGTGACAAATAATAGTTAGTAATAGTAATAGGCCAGTGACAAGTAATTGTTAGTAATAGTAATAGGCCAGTGACAAATAATAGTTAGTAATAGTAATAGGCCAGTGACAAATAATAGTTAGTAATAGTAATAGGCCAGTGACAAGTAATTGTTAGTAATAGTAATAGGCCAGTGACAAATAATAGTTAGTAATAGTAATAGGCCAGTGACAAATAATAGTTAGTTATAGTAATAGGCCAGTGACAAGTAATTGTTAGTAATAGTAATTGGCCAGTGACAAATAATAGTTAGTAATAGTAATAGGCCAGTGACAAGTAATTGTTAGTAATAGTAATAGGCCAGTGACAAATAATAGTTAGTAATAGTAATAGGCCAGTGACAAGTAATTGTTAGTAATAGTAATAGGCCAGTGACAAATAATAGTTAGTAATAGTAATAGGCCAGTGACAAATAATAGTTAGTAATAGTAATAGGCCAGTGACAAGTAATTGTTAGTAATAGTAATAGGCCAGTGACAAATAATAGTTAGTAATAGTAATAGGCCAGTGACAAATAATAGTTAGTAATAGTAATAGGCCAGTGACAAGTAATTGTTAGTAATAGTAATTGGCCAGTGACAAATAATAGTTAGTAATAGTAATAGGCCAGTGACAAGTAATTGTTAGTAATAGTAATAGGCCAGTGACAAATAATAGTTAGTAATAGTAATAGGCCAGTGACAAATAATAGTTAGTAATAGTAATAGGCCAGTGACAAGTAATTGTTAGTAATAGTAATAGGCCAGTGACAAATAATAGTTAGTAATAGTAATAGGCCAGTGACAAATAATAGTAGTAATAGTAATAGGCCAGTGACAAATAATAGTTAGTAATAGTAATAGGCCAGTGACAAATAATAGTTAGTAATAGTAATAGGCCAGTGACAAATAATAGTTAGTAATAGTAATAGGCCAGTGACAAATAATAGTTAGTAATAGTAATAGGCCAGTGACAAATAATAGTTAGTAATAGTAATAGGCCAGTGACAAATAATAGTTAGTAATAGTAATAGGCCAGTGACAAATAATAGTTAGTAATAGTAATAGGCCAGTGACAAATAATAGTTAGTAATAGTAATAGGCCAGTGACAAATAATAGTTAGTAATAGTAATAGGCCAGTGACATAATAGTTAGTAATAGTAATAGGCCAGTGACAAATAATAGTTAGTAATAGTAATAGGCCAGTGACAAATAATAGTTAGTAATAGTAATAGGCCAGTGACAAATAATAGTTAGTAATAGTAATAGGCCAGTGACAAGTAATTGTTAGTAATAGTAATAGGCCAGTGACAAATAATAGTTAGTAATAGTAATAGGCCAGTGACAAATAATAGTTAGTAATAGTAATAGGCCAGTGACAAGTAATTGTTAGTAATAGTAATAGGCCAGTGACAAATAATAGTTAGTAATAGTAATAGGCCAGTGACAAATAATAGTTAGTAATAGTAATAGGCCAGTGACAAATAATAGTTAGTAATAGTAATAGGCCAGTGACAAATAATAGTTAGTAATAGTAATAGGCCAGTGACAAATAATAGTTAGTAATAGTAATAGGCCAGTGACAAATAATAGTTAGTAATAGTAATAGGCCAGTGACAAATAATAGTTAGTAATAGTAATAGGCCAGTGACAAATAATAGTTAGTAATAGTAATAGGCCAGTGACAAATAATAGTTAGTAATAGTAATAGGCCAGTGACAAATAATAGTTAGTAATAGTAATAGGCCAGTGACAAATAATAGTTAGTAATAGTAATAGGCCAGTGACAAATAATAGTTAGTAATAGTAATAGGCCAGTGACAAATAATAGTTAGTAATAGTAATAGGCCAGTGACATAATAGTTAGTAATAGTAATAGGCCAGTGACAAATAATAGTTAGTAATAGTAATAGGCCAGTGACAAATAATAGTTAGTAATAGTAATAGGCCAGTGACAAATAATAGTTAGTAATAGTAATAGGCCAGTGACAAATAATAGTTAGTAAAAGTAATAAGCCAGTGACAAATAATAGTTAGTAAAAGTAATAAGCCAGTGACAAATAATAGTTAGTAAAAGTAATAAACCAGTGGCAAGTAAAAGTGTATAATACTGTAATAGAAACAAGTGATGCATCAATGAAACCAGTGACAAGTAAATGTCATTGTGTTTCAGTTATGTCATAAGTGGCTTCAAATGAGATACAGGTGCTTAATGAAGGCAAGCAAAACATTATATTTGCTCAATGAGGTGATCCAAGATTAACAGAAACAAACAGTAAGGATTTTTAATGGCTGCGATGGACCCTGGCAATATTTTGGATGGTCACGATGCCCCAAATTTAGCCATCAATCGAACTAATCGGACCAAAAACGGTGGAAATGTGGCTTATGTGAGCTTCCTAACTTTGTCCCACACCTTCTAAATATATTAAAACAATTTTTATAAAATATTTAGTAACATCAAATATAGGGCATGTTATATATTGGTCAATAAGTTATAAAGTTACATTACTGAACACTATTATGAACCTGATTGTATTATATGTATAATAATGTTTAACCCTTAAAGAGCGGCTGACACCCACAAACTTAACAATACTTCCACCATTGTCTTGGCTTGAGGGACATATAGGGGGTAGGGGGACTCACCCTCACAGACGGTTCAGAGAGTTTGTCTGGGACACTTTATCATGCCTCTCACACACACCATAACATCCTTGGGTATTTTAGAGTGCCTAGACGGCCAAAAATACCTATATTCAACTTGTCCCCACTGGAAGATGAAGAAAGCTACAGTAAATAGATTTGTGTTTATTTGCAGCCAAGATAAGGACCTTGATGATGTGCTACTTAGCTATGACTCTAGCCCCTTCCTATAGAGAGAAATAATGGGTTAAAGTTGATGGCAAAAGGTCAAAATGGCCGCCCTTTAGGGGTTATGTGTTGTAATAGGATAGTATGTTATGTTATGACAACTTTAAGAATACATATAATGTATGATGATGATATATTGGGTAGAGAGATCGGTCAACCTCCGCCATATTGGTGGTGCCTCTGGAGTTATAAAGATCTCTTTATACTCAAATATGACCATTCCCATAATAAACATTCAACAATACTGGCTCAAGATATATTGTTTAGTCTTGCTTCTAAAGTCTACATAATAAAACGTAAATAATTACCAACTTGTTTGATAATTACATCACCAAAATGGCATCCAAAGAAAAAGATGACCGATCTCTCCTACCACTGGACCTCTAAGGTACAGTTGCTTTCAGTATTCCCAAACACTTAGACTATATTCTCAACAACCAAAAGCTTCTGACTTGTTTCAGTGATGCAGACGGCCATTTTTCAATCAAAAACGTTCTTTTTAATAGCAATAATAATAAGGATGTACAGCTACTGACAAATGTGTGTGCTCCTGTGATTTTCTTTATGCAAATATATCCATTTAGATTGATGTTCAGATTAGATCAGCTGTATGCTAATAATTACATATTATGGAGAATTACTAGTGGAAGGAGTTCAAGTGAGGAAAAATATGCTGAGTATTTTTAATCTTTGCTAAATGTAAGAGATGGAAGGGAAGCAGTGGTTGATGTAAATGGGTTACTCAGGTCACCCAGGTGGTGGGGAATGAATGAAAGGATTGAGCAAAATGAGGTGAAAGAAGAGTTGAGACAAATGAGAGCAGGAAAAGCAGAAGGTATGGATGGTATTGCTGTGGAGTGTATTAAGAAGGGTGGAGATGTGACAATAGATTGGCTGGTGAGAATATTCAATGTGTGCTTTGTTGTGTCAATGGTACCAATAGACTGGAGGAGTGCAGTTACTGTATTGTGCCGTTGTACAAGAGGAAGGGAGCTTGGCAGGAGTTTTCAACTTATAGAGGTATTAGTTTATTATCAGTGGTTGGAAACCTGTAAGGCAGAATATTGATAGAGAGGATAATAAAGGGTACGGAATTTGCAATAGTAGAGCAGTGCGGTTTTAGGAGGGGAAGATGGTGTATGGATCAGATTTGTGCAGTAAGAAAGCTATGCGAGAAGTATTTAGAGAAGCATAAGGAGATATTTTGGGCTTTTATGGATTCGGAAAAAGTGTATGATCATGTGCATTGAGAAGCAATATGGAAGGTGTAAAGGATTTATGAAATTGGAGGAAATTTGTTAAGAGCAGTTAAGAATGTTTATAAAGAGAGCAGAGTGTGTGTTAGAGTAGGAAATAATGAGTTAACTGAATGGTTTGTGGTAAATGTAGGTTTGCAACAGGGTTTTGTAATGTCACCGTGGCTGTTTGATATATATATGGATGGTGTGGTGAGGAAGGTGAAAATGAGAACTATGGGTAGAGGATTTTGTTTAGTAGGACAGAATGAAAGTGATTGGGATTTGTATCAGTTGCTAATCGCTGATGACACAGCGGTGGTGGCGGATTCTGAGGAGAAACTGCAGCGGGTAGTCGAAGAGTTTGGTGTGGTTTGTGGGAAGAGGAAGCTGAAGGTGAACGTCAATAAAAGTAAAGTGATGGTGTGATCGTAGGGTGATTCTAGATGTGAGGCTGGATGGGGAAATATTGGAACAAGTAGAGTGTTTTAAATATCTAGGAGGAGCGATAAGCAGGAATGGAGGTATGGAAATGGAGGTAAAACAGAGAGTATGTTAAGGAAGGACAGTTTTCGGAGCAATGGGGAGTTTGTGGAAGGTGAGAAATCTCGGGATGAAAGTTAAAAGTGCAATGAATCAAGGGATTGTTGTACCAACAGTGATGTATGGAGCTGAGACATGGGCTCGGAAGACAAAGGAGAGAAGAAAGCTGGATGTGATGGAGATGACCTGCTTGAGGAGTATGTGTGGAGTGACTCGTAGAGACAGATTGAGGGATGAAGAGATACGTAGGAGAGTGGGGCAGCAGGAACATTAGTTGACTAGAGTAAACAGAAGGGTGCTGAGCTGGTATGGTCATGTTGAACGAATGGAAGATGAAAGGCTTACAAAGAGAATATGTGAGTCAGATACACAGGGAGATAGAGGGGTAGGAAGACCCCGATTGAGATGGAGAGAATGTGTAAGACAAGTTTTGGACGATAGAGGAATGACTATAGATCAGGCAAGGGAAGTGGTAATAAACATGAATGAATGGAGAATGCTTGTGAATAGATGAGTGAAAACGCTGTCATTTGGGAGAAGGGGTCGGGTGCCAGTTGGACTAGATAATAGTCCATCAGGTGCCTGACCTGGGGAGCTGGTATATATGAAGGGTGCTCTTGGAAGTGTGGTGGGCAGGCTTGTGGTGGCGCTCCACTGCATGTCTGCCTGCTAAGACCGGAACTTCTCTGGGTGGTCGGGGGCCGGGGGAGTGCTGGAGTGACCTTGGTGATCCCTGGTCTCTGGGTTTTCTCCTGGGTGACCTAGATGTGTGTGAATTGTGTTTTGATTTTGTGTATTCACTGTTTTGATTTTGTGTTGTGTTGTCCCTGTTCGGATTCTGTCTCGAGTCGGCCACCCCAAGAAAACAAAAAATGGGGAATGTGCCTGATTAAATAGATAGCTTAGATAGATAGATGAATTAATTGATATACAGCTAATTTTATCTAAACATCAATCTAAATGGATATATTTACATAAAGACATTCGCAAGAGTTCACAAACATTTGTCAGTAGCTGTACATTTTAGGACATAAGTCGTGGTCTTTTATCCTCGAACTGTCTATGTGAAGTAACAAAAGCCATGCACTAAGTAGATAATTAACCCTTAATTGGCGGCGCACGACATATGTCGAGTGAAATAAATGTGGCCTATGTGGCGGCGCGCGACATCTGTCGTGTACCTAATTCCCGCCCTAATTTAAGTGGAAAGCAAAACCTAGCGGTCAGGCGGTGTACTACAAGGTCCCACACACACATCCCCACCATGTGAGAGTAGCTCAGTACCGCTCTAGCCGCCGTGATGGAGAGACAAGATTTGCCTCTGTTCGATTCGGTGCCCGACCACCCTAGTACGTCGCGCCAGCCAATCTGTAAGGCCCCGCTCTCCGCCGAGGAGTTAGTTCTGCTGATGAACTCTTCAGCGGTGTCTAAACTGTCGTTGGATGAAACCATGGAAGGGCTTGGTGATAGTGGGGGAAGTGAGGAGGAAGAAGAAATTGAGGATAAGCCTGTCATCGGTATTCACAAACGCCATAACTTGCGCCCCGCAAATGGTGAAGGTGGGAACGAAGAGAGCGATGGACGTGTTCTAGACGTTGAAGAAAGGTATGCAGATGCTGACGAGGAGCTTGGCGAACATACTGGTGTGGGTGTTGGTAAGTACAATGTACATTTATATTGTTTGAGAGATTGATTTAGCCTACAATCATTTTATTATTGGCGTAATGCCAGGGTGGACGGTACATTTCTTACGGGAATACAAGCAACGATGATTGTGGTGTTGGTCTTCCTATACATATGGGATATACAGTATATCTGCATGTGACTTTGAAATTGCTTGAAAGTTTGATTGCAAGCGATTGCAATCATTTTATTATTGGCGTATAGGCCTATGTCAGCGTATACGGTACATTTGTTACGGGAATACATGCAACGAAGATTGTGGTGTTGGTCTTCCTATATTACGTTTCCATTCATTTTATAGGTGTATATATCACGGTGTACAGTAGAATACTTTCATTACGCATGTAACTTTGAAATTGCTTGCAAGTTTGATTGCAAGCGATTGCAATCATTTTATTATTGGCGTATAGGCCAATGTCAGCGTATACGGTACATTTTATTATTGGCGTATACGGTACATTTTATTATTGGCGTATAGGCCTAGGCCTATGTCAGCGTATACGGTACATTTGTTACGGGAATACAAGCAACGAAGATTGTGGTGTTGGTCTTCCTATATTATGTTTCCATTCATTTTATAGGCGTATATATCACGGTGTACAGTAGAATACTTTCATTACGCATGTGACTTTGAAATTGCTTGCGAGTTTCCATTCATTTTATAGGCGTAAGTCTGGCCTGCCAATACGCGAGAATATGGGCGACACGCGAGGGCGCGGAATGAAAATTCGCGTATTAGCAATAGAGTATTATATAGGAATAAATCGATATGGGCGGCACTGACTCCAAGTTGTCTACTTTAGGCCTATTTATCTCCGTCAATTGCCACAAAAGGTACATATATGTATACATAAACATCCAAATCATAAGAAAATATAACAATAATAATAAACTCACCTTAATTTTAACAGTAAATGTCCAACACGAGTCGGACAGCTGTTGCGCGAGCGTGGACTGAGGGTAGACTGGCGTATCCCACAATGCCCAGCGTGCCTACGTAACTGGTGCGGAATGGTGAGGGGCCTCGCGTATTAGCTGAACTCCCCGGAATTGCCCTTATATCGGGCCCGGATTCGCGTTTTAAAGGTACATCACGCGTTTTGAAAGTTTTGGGTATGATTCGACCCCCTCCTCGCGTATAAGGTGAATCGCGTATTAAAAGCTCGCGTATTGGCAGGTCAGACTGTATATAGCATGGTGTACGGTAGATTTTATAGTATGAAATCTACCGTACACCGTGATATATACGCCTATAAAATGATTGCAATCAATATACAGCAATATACAATATATATATGTATATATATATACTGTATATTGATTGCAATCATTTTATAGTCGTATATATCACGGTGTAGAGTAGAAATAATACAGTAATAATACTAGCAACGAAAGATTGAATATATTTTATATGATTGTGGGTATATATTATTGTTCCATATATGATATTTTTGCAAAATTGACTTTCTCTCTCTCTCTCTCTTTCTCTTTCTCTTTCTCTTTCGTTCTTCCCATCTTTCTTTGTGTGACTCACTGTTTACCAGGCCAATCCCCAGAATACCCTTTTAATGGCTTTATCACTTACCCCCGGGCAGTACTCCCACCAAGTAGGATTTTCTCTCTCTCTTTCTCCCTTCCTTTCTTCCTTTCTTTATTAATTTCTTCGCGTGACTCACTGTTGATTGCAATCCTTTGATAGGCGTATATATCACGGTGTACGGTAGATTTCATTCCTTACGCAGGTGACCTTGAAATTGCTAGGACTCTTCTCTCTCTTTCTATATATATACAGTATATATACAGCATATATATATATATATATATATATATATATATATATATATATATATACATATATGCTGTATATATATAGAAAGAGAGAGGAGTCAGCAATTTCAAGGTCACCTTCGTAAGGAAAGAAATCTACCATACACCGTGATATATACGCCTATCAAATGATTGCAATCAATATACCCCAATATACAGTATATATATATATATATATATATATATATATATATATATATACCGGTATATATATATATATATATATATATACCGTATATTGATTGCAATCATTTGATAGGCGTATATATCACGGTGTACGGTAGATTTCATTCCTTACAATCTACCGTACACCGTGATATATACGCCTATCAAATGATTGCAATCAATATACTGTACACCAATATACAGTATATATATATATATACTGTATATATATATATATATATATATATATATATATATATATATATATATATATTGTGACGCACCCAGTGCGTAGCAACGCAACCTGATTGTACTCCTTGGTACTCCACTGTACCGTCACGGTGCGTGTACCGTGTACCATGCTGGCTGCTTATATTGAGTGTGACAACGTATAACTATGTTCTTTGTATCTCTGCAAAGGTCTCGTCATTTGCTAACCAGTGGTGGGTTTTGTTTTAAGCCATGTCGAGACCTTCCATTTAATATGTAGTATCAGTAGAGAAGTTGATAGATAAGACAGTGGGAATTCAGAGAGAGAGAGTGAGTTGGACTTCAGAGCGAGAGGGTAGTGGTGCGCCACGCTGCCGGGGGGGTGGTTGCCAGACGTATGGACCGGTTGGCAGCCCTGCGCTTATAGCTAGGTGCGACAGGGTTGGTAGTACATTGCCGCCTGCCTATGCTGCCTGGGCTGCCCATGTTGTCGTACAGCACATTGCCTGGAGGCTCGCTATGTGCTCTATGACCAGGTTGCCTAGAACCTTTGAGATTCTAACATCCCTTGCCCTCTCTCCCAATTTCTCACGGTTGCACTCTTTCTCTCTGACGACATTACTCTCATTTCATTCTTCTCTCTATTTAAATGCATACCCTTCCCTTGAGGTCCTAAAGGAGTTTCAGCACTCACCTCTCGTATTACTCTTAGGACAAGCATATATTTACATGTATTAGATTTAAGGGGTTAATGTGAACAGCGATCTTCTTGATGAGGATAGTTGGTGAACGTTCTACATGTTCACGAGTTATATGCCCAGCTCATCATCCAATTTGTGACTAGACTAGTGCCATGTGTAAGAGCCCGACCATGCCCAGGAGTTGTCTGTAGAGGGGCGAGGACTTAGCCTTGATTTGCCTACCGAGCCAGGAGCGAGTGCAGTACCAGAGACTACAGCTCGCTCGTAGTGCCGGTATAGTAGAGTAACGTAATTTATCTGTCCTTGTGTTCTCTGCAGTCTTTTCCTGGGTTCTCGCTTTCGGTGCTGGGACTCGTTGTTCCTGTGACTTGGCCTGCTAGCTAGAACACATGGGGATGATGAGTGGGTTATATCTTTATTTTACTATGCATTGCAGCTCTCTTTAAGTTTATGTATGTAACACTTTACAATACACATTACTCACACACAAGACAACACTATTAATACTTTCATGTATCAATTAACTGCACTGTCGTTTTGCTGCTGTGTCCGGAGTTCTGTTGCGTAGGGCGCATACAGACTCAGAGGGGAGACAGAGTGAGAGAAGCGAAGTAGCCTATGCGGTAGTAGGCTACCGGCGCAGTACTGTTGCCTGCAACCTTTTAGTTATTCCAAGTATAGATTCATTCTTATAATAAGTGACTACTATTTATGTTCCTTCCATGTGTATTATTAGGTATCTACTGGATCATGAACATCTTGTATGCTACATGCTAGTGCATGTTAGTAGGGGACAGTTATTCTAGTGCACGCGCTTTCAAGTAGGCGTGTACATTTGTCATTTAGCATTTCACTGTCATACCTTTAGCCTGCTTCTATTCTACATTATTAGAGGCTTAATATTAACGTAGTTTCTTGAGTATTGCATTTCTTTAGTAATAACGTAACCTATAAATGTCTGAGGGAGTTTAGCCTCATAGCCTACCCCTGTTGTACACTTTCGCCGAGTTAAGGTACCTCGTTACCATAGACGATAACTCTGTAGGGCGTTGGTGCTTTTGTTGTCTGGAGCATATAGTATTTGGGACTGGAATCGAGCGTGTCGTTGTCACATAAGCCATTTCTGTCCTACGATCAAGAATCCCGAATATGTATTGCCGATCCAGCCGTAACAAAATGGCGACCTTGCACAAGATTCAGTAGTATCCTATCACATGTTTTTTGGAGAACTATTCTATGCTACCTAGTAGAGCTGGCTAGAATTTTCTTGCATATTGGAGGAATTTTTATTGTGTCATTATTGTATTGGTGGACTTGCAGATTGTTTCGTTGGGGGTGTCTAGAGTAGAGTCATTCAAGCATCTTTAACATTTTGTGAGTCGAGACTGCAATTAGTAATAAGCACTTTTTTTTTTTTATGAACAGCAATTGTATAACCAGCACTATGTCTAATGACTCATCATTTACGGGGGAGGATAACACGGTACAGCCTAGTAACCAGCAAGTACAACAGATGTTTAGGGAGGGGAGTGTTATAAGTGGAGAGAGGGATGCCCGGGCATTTTTGCAGACACCTTTGACCGAACAGCGCCTGCAGGCTATTGATTGTTACGGTCTTCGCTGTTTAGCCACGGTTTTGGGGCGGGACTGTCCTGACAGTTGGCCCAGGAAGAATTTGGTGGCATGTTTGTTGGGTGATGGCGATGGGGCGGTGGGTGGAGTGGGGTCTTGGGGGGTTCCCTCCAAGCCTCCATTCCACTCTACCCCTGAGCTGGGCCCTCAGCCAGCGAGTCTTAGCACGATGCAGCAGGAGGGTTCTCAATGGCAAGCTGGCTTACCCGTAAACACGTCTCGGTGTGGATCCCCCATTTTGTGCTCTCCCCCCCCAGGCCTGTCTCCTGAGATGTTATTTCAGCTAGAACTAGCTAAGTTTAAGCTGCAGGAGACTCAGATACAACAGGCTAGTATAGAACGCATAGAGGTTGCTAGAATCCAAGCCAATCAGGATGCAACCAGGTACCAGGCTGAAATGGATGTCGAGAAGTCTAGAGTAGAGACCACGGGGCGTCATCTCGGTGGTGGGCACTGGGTTACAGACTCACTTTCGCATTTAATTAAGTTAGTACCCGCATTTGATGAGACAGCAGTGACTGAGTTTTTTGCTCGTTTCGAAAAGAAGTGTCGTGAGTATGACTGGCCGGAGGTTAAATGGGCAGCATTAGTTTCATCACGTCTAGTGGGTAAGGGGTTGAAAGCCTACGATGCACTGTCACTGGACGAGAGTGTAGTGTATGGACTGGTGAAGGAGGCTGTGCTCCGGGCCTACGAACTGCAACCCGAAACTTATAGATTGAAGTTCCGTGGCGTGAATAAGAAGAGCGATGTCAGTTTTATGGAGCACGCACGGGACTTAACAGATGCATGTAATAACTGGTTTCGGTCCGAGCACGCAGAGTCGGCTGAGGAAATTAAGCAACTTTTCTATCTGGAACAGTTTTACAAATGCACTGGAACCGATCTAACGCTGAACATTAAGGAAAAATGTCCCAAGACAGTAGAGGAGGCTGCCAAGATGGCAGACTTCAGATTATCATTGATTCGTGGTTGCGGTGCCGCTCAGAGGGCTGAGTCAGGGCAGAAGGGGCGCTATACCCCACCCACCAGAGTTTTCGATAATAACAAATCCTATGACACACATAACCACACTAAATGCATTGCACCTAATAACACCTACAAACACAAGCCTCTCCCGTTTACTAAAGGTCAGGCCCCTTCTTCGCCCGCACAAGGGAAGAAGCCCATTGGGGATGTGAAATGTTACAAATGTCAGAAGCTAGGCCATTATTCACGTGAGTGCCCTAGTAACACTCCCGCTAAGCCGGTGTCATTGGTTCACAGTATCGGTGTGTCTCTGAAGGCTGCAGCAACTGCCCGGGGTAGGTTGTCAGCAGCTGAGGCACACGCGGTAAAGAAGCGTACGGAAGGCTCGACACCTGTCCGGGACACTTTCTGTAGCCATCGGGGGCACGGGTTTGTGAGCTGGGGGAGTGAACTACGGAGGGTTGACTTGCTGAGGGATACGGGGGCTTCGCAAACTTTGTTGAGGAACTTCACAGGGAAACCGATAAATGCGGCCAGAGTTGTTGTGGTGCAGGGTATAAATGCTACGAGGTCATACCCACTTGTGAGGTTGGAGTTGAGAGTGGGAGAGGTGTGCAGGGAGCTGGATGTAGGGATCGTTGAGTGTTTGCCAGTTGAGGGCGTCGACCTTCTTCTCGGCAACGACTTTGCGGTGCCCACTTCCGGGACTCCACCCTTAGTCGTTGCCGAGAGGGCGGCCGACGTGGATGGTGAGAATCGGGAATGGGTTGGGAGGTGCCAACAGGATGAGATGGCCTGTGTGGTAACCCAATCTCGCTCTGCGGCTCCTGCACAGCCTAGCACTCAACCTCGGGGACAGTGGAGGAAGGATCAGGAGAAGGTTGCTAAGGGCAGGAAAAGGGACATTGATTCTGCTGCACTTCTCGGTGATTCGGTACTTGGACCTATAATAAACACGGGAGTTGACTCTGGCCCAGATATGGGGTGTAACAAGGCAGAGTTGGGTAAGACTTCGCGTGAGGCAAGAGCTGTAGCGAGAGCCACTAAGGCAGTAGAGCCTACTAGCCGGGGTAATGTCTTATTACAAAACCATCTTGATGCATTGACGCCCAGGGACATTAGTGAGCAGCAGCTGCAAGACGCTAGCCTAGCTCGTTATAGCAATGGTGCCATAGAGTTGGAGGAAGATGGGGATGCGAAGCCGGGAGATTTCTTTAGGCTCAACAGGATATTGTACCGCAGATTTCTAGACCCCAAATCGAAGTGGGAGGGCGGTGCGAGGGTAGTAGACCAGGTGGTTGTTCCAAATAAGTATAGAGAGTCCTTATTGTGTCTGGCGCATGATGTGCCGGTGGCGGGTCATTTGGGGGTAACAAAAACATTGGCGGCATTGGGCAGGTTTTTCTGGTGGCCTGGGGTCAAGGCTGATGTCTGTGCATGGGTGGCTGGGTGTGCGACCTGCCAGACAACGGGGAAGCCTAACCAGACAATCCCGAAGGCACCTTTGTTTCCCATACCTGTCACCGGGCCTCCGTTCAGCAAAGTTGTAGTAGATTTGGTTGGCCCTTTCCCGCCTACTAGTGGTGGCAATAAATTCCTGTTGACAATCATGGATGTGGCTACGAGATACCCGGACGCATACCCCATGAGAAACGGCTCGGCAAAGGCAGTTGTTAAAAACTTATTATTGTTCTGTTCCCGTTATGGATTTCCACGTGAGGTGCAGTCAGACCAGGGGAGCAATTTTACATCCAAATTGTTCAAGCAAACCCTTCAGTTGCACGGTATATGTTCTGTAGTGTCGTCAGCCTACCATCCCGAGAGTCAGGGAGTCTTGGAGCGGTGGCACTCGACCCTGAAGAGTATGCTACGCTGTTACTGTGCAGAACATGACACTGATTGGGATTTGGGTCTGCCGTATGTTCTGTTCGCTGCACGTGAAGTCCCAGGAGAGAGCCTGGGGTTCAGTCCAAATCAACTAGTCTTTGGCCATAATGTGAGAGGACCTTTAAGTATGGTGAAAGAGATCTGGGAGGGCGAAGAGAAGCCGGGGTCTGTACTTAAATATATCCTTGAGAGCCGGGAGAGACTTATAGGTTGCATGGCAGCGGCAGGTAATAACTTGGTTAATGCACAGGCGGTCATGAAGCACCAGTATGACGCCAAGGTGAAGCTTCGGGAGTTTTCGGTGGGTCAGGAGGTAATGTTGCTTTTACCTTTGCCTGGACACCCCCTTTCTGCCAAGTTTATTGGGCCGTATGTGGTGGCTAAGAAACTGTCCGACCTTGATTATCTCGTTGCAACACCTGACCGTAGAAGAAAACATCAGTTATGTCATGTTAACCTCATGAAAGAGTATGTGAGACGCCCCTCAGAGCCTCTCACTGTCCCTGTGCTGGCCTGCAGCGGCCAGGGTGGAGAAGGAGGTGGGGACAGTCATGCTGCTGAGGAGGATAGCTGGGACTGTGTCATTTCCGCGGAACAGTGGGCGGGGAATACTGAACAAGAGGCTAGGCAAGCTGTAAGTCACCTGCCTGAGCACCAGGGTGCTGCTGTCCTAGGCCTGTTCAGGTCATACCCCTCTGTTTTCGCCGAACACCCAGGTCTCACTACTCAGGTAACGCACGACGTGGACGTCGGTGATAATGTGCCCTTCAAGTCAGTGCCCTACCGTGTGCCCCCGGTAAAGTTGCCAGCTTTACGGGAGGAGTTAAAGTACATGGTTGAGAGAGGGATGATCACTGAAGGTTATGTGAAGTGGACATCACCCGTCACGTTGCAGCCAAAACCTGACGGCAAGGTGCGGTTCTGCATAGATTTTCGTAGGCTAAATGGCTTGACCACTACCAACCCTTACCCTTTGCCTCGAGTTGACGACAGCGTGGACAAGATAGGGAATGCAAAGTACCTTACTAAAATTGATCTTGTAAAAGGCTACTGGCAAGTACCCCTGTCGGACCGAGCTAAGCAAGTTTGTGGTTTTGTGGTAGATGGCAAGACCTACCAATGTAACGTAATGCCTTATGGGCTTAAGAACGCACCTGCCACGTTTCAGAACCTGATGAACGATATTTGTGACGAAATCCCTAACTGCACGGTCTACCTTGATGACGTGATAGTGTATGATGACGATTTTGAAAATCACCTAAGGCACTTAGAGACCCTGTTTGGGAAGTTGCACGATGCTGGGCTGGTGGTGAACCTGAGGAAGTGCGAGTTTGTAAAGGCTACTGTGCAGTATCTTGGCTTCGTGGTCGGGTTAGGCCGGGTGTGCCCCCCCCCTGAGCAGGATACAGGCTATCAATATGTTTCCCAGGCCCACCACTAAGCGCCAGGTCATGCGGTTCCTAGGTATGATAGGCTATTATAGGCGCTTCATCCGGGGATACTCTACTGTCTTAGCACCGTTAACTGATCTAATGTCGAAGTCAGTGAAGTTCTGTTGGGCTGCGGAGTGTCAGAGGGCTTTCGACCTAGTCAAGCACCTGCTGTGTACACATCCGATTTTGAGAGCCCCAGACTTCTCCAGGAGTTTTCAGCTGGCGACTGATGCCAGCGGTGTGGGTGCCGGGGCAGTGTTACTGCAGACTGATTCCGAGGGCTTGGAACACCCAGTGAGCTTCTTTTCTCGCAAGTTTAATTCGGCACAAAGGAATTACTCAACTATAGAGAAGGAGCTTCTTGCTATCGTTTTGTCGCTCAAACATTTCGAAGTTTATGTTCCAGCCTACGGCCCGGTAGTGACGATTTATACGGACCATCATCCCTTGAAATTCCTAAATCAGTTTCACAATCGGAATATGCGGTTGACCAGGTGGTCCCTAATGCTCCAAGAGTATAATCTCAACATTCAGCATATTGCCGGGAGTGAGAACGTGATAGCAGATTGTCTATCAAGGGTTGATGATCCAGGATAGTCGTGCACGGTGTGTGGATTGAGCAGGAGTAAAATTAGGCTATCATAACGCCGTCCAAAAAGATTATAAAACAATAAAATAAACGAGAAAATTTTGTTTTAGTTTTGTAAGTCTTTATTGTTGTAGCATGATGCATGCGATATTGTGTTTTATGTATAATTCACACTTCAGTTGTTGTGCACCTTTTGCAATTAGTGGCAGCTAAGGGTAGCAGGTCGGTTGGTTGCCTGTCAGATTTTGATAATGCTTCTAAGGTCGATTATCTAAAATCTTGGGGGGACTGTGACGCACCCAGTGCGTAGCAACGCAACCTGATTGTACTCCTTGGTACTCCACTGTACCGTCACGGTGCGTGTACCGTGTACCATGCTGGCTGCTTATATTGAGTGTGACAACGTATAACTATGTTCTTTGTATCTCTGCAAAGGTCTCGTCATTTGCTAACCAGTGGTGGGTTTTGTTTTATGCCATGTCGAGACCTTCCATTTAATATGTAGTATCAGTAGAGAAGTTGATAGATAAGACAGTGGGAATTCAGAGAGAGAGAGTGAGTTGGACTTCAGAGCGAGAGGGTAGCGGTGCGCCACGCTGCCGGGGGGGTGGTTGCCAGACGTATGGACCGGTTGGCAGCCCTGCGCTTATAGCTAGGTGCGACAGGGTTGGTAGTACATTGCCGCCTGCCTATGCTGCCTGGGCTGCCCATGTTGTCGTACAGCACATTGCCTGGAGGCTCGCTGTGTGCTCTATGACCAGGTTGCCTAGAACCTTTGAGATTCTAACATCCCTTGCCCTCTCTCCCAATTTCTCACGGTTGCACTCTTTCTCTCTGACGACATTACTCTCATTTCATTCTTCTCTCTATTTAAATGCATACCCTTCCCTTGAGGTCCTAAAGGAGTTTCAGCACTCACCTCTCGTATTACTCTTAGGACAAGCATATATTTACATGTATTAGATTTAAGGGGTTAATGTGAACAGCGATCTTCTTGATGAGGATAGTTGGTGAACGTTCTACATGTTCACGAGTTATATGCCCAGCTCATCATCCAATTTGTGACTAGACTAGTGCCATGTGTAAGAGCCCGACCATGCCCAGGAGTTGTCTGTAGAGGGGCGAGGACTTAGCCTTGATTTGCCTACCGAGCCAGGAGCGAGTGCAGTACCAGAGACTACAGCTCGCTCGTAGTGCCGGTATAGTAGAGTAACGTAATTTATCTGTCCTTGTGTTCTCTGCAGTCTTTTCCTGGGTTCTCGCTTTCGGTGCTGGGACTCGTTGTTCCTGTGACTTGGCCTGCTAGCTAGAACACATGGGGATGATGAGTGGGTTATATCTTTATTTTACTATGCATTGCAGCTCTCTTTAAGTTTATGTATGTAACACTTTTCAATACACATTACTCACACACAAGACAACACTATTAATACTTTCATGTATCAATTAACTGCACTGTCGTTTTGCTGCTGTGTCCGGAGTTCTGTTGCGTAGGGCGCATACAGACTCAGAGGGGAGACAGAGTGAGAGAAGCGAAGTAGCCTATGCGGTAGTAGGCTACCGGCGCAGTACTGTTGCCTGCAACCTTTTAGTTATTCCAAGTATAGATTCATTCTTATAATAAGTGACTACTATTTATGTTCCTTCCATGTGTATTATTAGGTATCTACTGGATCATGAACATCTTGTATGCTACATGCTAGTGCATGTTAGTAGGGGACAGTTATTCTAGTGCACGCGCTTTCAAGTAGGCGTGTACATTTGTCATTTAGCATTTCACTGTCATACCTTTAGCCTGCTTCTATTCTACATTATTAGAGGCTTAATATTAACGTAGTTTCTTGAGTATTGCATTTCTTTAGTAATAACGTAACCTATAAATGTCTGAGGGAGTTTAGCCTCATAGCCTACCCCTGTTGTACACTTTCGCCGAGTTAAGGTACCTCGTTACCATAGACGATAACTCTGTAGGGCGTTGGTGCTTTTGTTGTCTGGAGCATATAGTATTTGGGACTGGAATCGAGCGTGTCGTTGTCACATAAGCCATTTCTGTCCTACGATCAAGAATCCCGAATATGTATTGCCGATCCAGCCGTAACAATATATATATATATATATATATATACCGTATATTGATTGCAATCATTTGATAGGCGTATATATCACGGTGTAAGGTAGATTTAATGCCTTACTATCTACCGTACACCGTGATATATTCGCCTATCAAATTATTGCAATCAATATACACCAATATACAGTACAGTACTGCACCAACTTTCGCGGCCAATAGGGACCGCCGAAAGTGCGATTAGCGAAAGTTGGGGCATTGAGGTAATAGGAATTAATTTAATAGGGACCGGGCATGTACGAAAACTCACTCCCAAGTTGAACAAACCTAGTCAAC
>JBAKBP010004329.1:84947-138002 GCA_037953745.1 Lithodes maja
GTAGTAGCAGTTGTGGTGGTGGTGGTGTATTCACAAACAATGTTACATACAGTAGTCATAAGAATGGCTTTATAGGTGGTGATGGAGTATTAGGCTACAGTATATAATAAACAGGGTATAGTAGTAGTAGTAGTAGTAGCAGTTGTGGTGGTGGTGGTGTATTCACAAACAATGTTACATACAGTAGTCATAAGAATGGCTTTATAGGTGGTGATGGAGTATTAGGCTACAGTATATAATAAACAGGGTATAGTAGTAGTAGTAGTAGCAGTTGTGGTGGTGGTGGTGTATTCACAAACAATGTTACATACAGTAGTCATAAGAATGGCTTTATAGGTGGTGATGGAGTATTAGGCTACAGTATATAATAAACAGGGTATAGTAGTAGTAGTAGTAGCAGTTGTGGTGGTGGTGGTGTATTCACAAACAATGTTACATACAGTAGTCATAAGAATGGCTTTATAGGTGGTGATGGAGTATTAGGCTACAGTATATAATAAACAGGGTATAGTAGTAGTAGTAGTAGCAGTTGTGGTGGTGGTGGTGTATTCACAAACAATGTTACATACAGTAGTCATAAGAATGGCTTTATAGGTGGTGATGGAGTATTAGGCTACAGTATATAATAAACAGGGTATAGTAGTAGTAGTAGTAGCAGTTGTGGTGGTGGTGGTGTATTCACAAACAATGTTACATACAGTAGTCATAAGAATGGCTTTATAGGTGGTGATGGAGTATTAGGCTACAGTATATAATAAACAGGGTATAGTAGTAGTAGTAGTAGCAGTTGTGGTGGTGGTGGTGTATTCACAAACAATGTTACATACAGTAGTCATAAGAATGGCTTTATAGGTGGTGATGGAGTATTAGGCTACAGTATATAATAAACAGGGTATAGTAGTAGTAGTAGTAGCAGTTGTGGTGGTGGTGGTGTATTCACAAACAATGTTACATACAGTAGTCATAAGAATGGCTTTATAGGTGGTGATGGAGTATTAGGCTACAGTATATAATAAACAGGGTATAGTAGTAGTAGTAGTAGCAGTTGTGGTGGTGGTGGTGTATTCACAAACAATGTTACATACAGTAGTCATAAGAATGGCTTTATAGGTGGTGATGGAGTATTAGGCTACAGTATATAATAAACAGGGTATAGTAGTAGTAGTAGTAGCAGTTGTGGTGGTGGTGGTGTATTCACAAACAATGTTACATACAGTAGTCATAAGAATGGCTTTATAGGTGGTGATGGAGTATTAGGCTACAGTATATAATAAACAGGGTATAGTAGTAGTAGTAGTAGCAGTTGTGGTGGTGGTGGTGTATTCACAAACAATGTTACATACAGTAGTCATAAGAATGGCTTTATAGGTGGTGATGGAGTATTAGGCTACAGTATATAATAAACAGGGTATAGTAGTAGTAGTAGTAGCAGTTGTGGTGGTGGTGGTGTATTCACAAACAATGTTACATACAGTAGTCATAAGAATGGCTTTATAGGTGGTGATGGAGTATTAGGCTACAGTATATAATAAACAGGGTATAGTAGTAGTAGTAGTAGCAGTTGTGGTGGTGGTGGTGTATTCACAAACAATGTTACATACAGTAGTCATAAGAATGGCTTTATAGGTGGTGATGGAGTATTAGGCTACAGTATATAATAAACAGGGTATAGTAGTAGTAGTAGTAGCAGTTGTGGTGGTGGTGGTGTATTCACAAACAATGTTACATACAGTAGTCATAAGAATGGTTTTATAGGTGGTGATGGAGTATTAGGCTACAGTATATAATAAACAGGGTATAGTAGTAGTAGTAGTAGTAGTAGCAGTTGTGGTGGTGGTGGTGTATTCACAAACAATGTTACATACAGTAGTCATAAGAATGGCTTTATAGGTGGTGATGGAGTATTAGGCTACAGTATATAATAAACAGGGTATAGTAGTAGTAGTAGTAGCAGTTGTGGTGGTGGTGGTGTATTCACAAACAATGTTACATACAGTAGTCATAAGAATGGCTTTATAGGTGGTGATGGAGTATTAGGCTACAGTATATAATAAACAGGGTATAGTAGTAGTAGTAGTAGCAGTTGTGGTGGTGGTGGTGTATTCACAAACAATGTTACATACAGTAGTCATAAGAATGGCTTTATAGGTGGTGATGGAGTATTAGGCTACAGTATATAATAAACAGGGTATAGTAGTAGTAGTAGTAGCAGTTGTGGTGGTGGTGGTGTATTCACAAACAATGATACATACAGTAGTCATAAGAATGGCTTTATAGGTGGTGATGGAGTATTAGGCTACAGTATATAATAAACAGGGTATAGTAGTAGTAGTAGTAGCAGTTGTGGTGGTGGTGGTGTATTCACAAACAATGTTACATACAGTAGTCATAAGAATGGCTTTATAGGTGGTGATGGAGTATTAGGCTACAGTATAATTATAATAAACAGGGTATAGTAGTAGTAGTAGTAGCAGTTGTGGTGGTGGTGGTGTATTCACAAACAATGTTACATACAGTAGTCATAAGAATGGCTTTATAGGTGGTGATGGAGTATTAGGCTACAGTATATAATAAACAGGGTATAGTAGTAGTAGTAGTAGCAGTTGTGGTGGTGGTGGTTGTGACGCCCAGTGCGTGGCAACGCAACCTGATTGTACTCCTTGGTACTCCACTGTGCCGTGTGCCGACACGGTGCGTGGCCGTGTGCCGTGTTGGCTGCTTATATTGAGTGTGACAACGTATAACTGTGTTCTTTGTATCTCTGCAAAGGTCTCGTCATTTGCTAACCAGTGGTGGGTTTTGTTTTAAGCCATGTCGAGACCTTCCATTTAATATGTAGTATCAATAGAGAAGTTGATAGATGAGATGATAGGAATTCAGAGAGAGAGAGTGAGTTAGACTTCAGAGCGAGATGGTAGCAATGGTTGCCAGACGTATGGACCGGTTGGCAGCCCTGCGCTTATAGCTAGGTGCGACAGGGTTGGTAGTACATTGCCGCCTGCATATGCTGCCTGGCTGCCCATGTTGTCGTACTGCACATTGCATGGAGGCTCGCTGTGTGTTCCATGATCAGGTTGCCTAGAACCTTTGAGATTCTAACATCCCTTGCCCTCTCTCCCAATTTCTCACGGTTGCACTCTTTCTCTCTGACGACATTACTCTCATTTCATTCTTCTCTCTATTTAAATGCATAACCTTCCCTTGAGGTCCTAAAGGAGTTTCAGCACTCACCTCTCGTATTACTCTTAGGACAAGCATATATTTACATGTATTAGATTTAAGGGGTTAATGTGAACAGCGATCTTCTTGATGAGGATAGTTGGTGAACGTTCTACATGTTCACGAGTTATATGCCCAGCTCATCATCCAATTTGTGACTAGACTAGTGCCATGTGTAAGAGCCCGACCATGCCCAGGAGTTGTCTGTAGAGGGGCGAGGACTTAGCCTTGATTTGCATACCGAGCCAGGAGCGAGTGCAGTACCAGAGACTACAGCTCGCTCGTAGTGCCGGTATAGTAGAGTAACGTAATTTATCTGTCCTTGTGTTCTCTACAGTCTTTTCCTGGGTTCTCGCTTTCGGTGCTGGGACTCGTTGTTCCTGTGACTTGGCCTGCTAGCTAGAACACATGGGGATGATGAGTGGGTTATATCTTTATTTTACTATGCATTGCAGCTCTCTTTAAGTTTATGTATGTAACACTTTACAATACACATTACTCACACACAAGACAACACTATTAATACTTTCATGTATCAATTAACTGCACTGTCGTTTTGCTGCTGTGTCCGGAGTTCTATTGCGTAGGGCGCATACGGACTCAGAGGGGAGACAGAGTGAGAGAAGCGAAGTAGCCTATGCGGTAGTAGGCTACCGGCGCAGTACTGTTGCCTGCAACCTTTTAGTTATTCCAAGTATAGATTCATTATTACAATAAGTGACTACTGTTTATGTTCCTTCCATGTGTATTATTAGGTATCTACTGGATCATGAACATCTTGTATGCTACATGCTAGTGCATGTTAGTAGGGGACAGTTATTCTAGTGCACGCACTTTCAAGTAGGCGTGTACATTTGGCATTTAGCATTTCACTGTCATACCTTTAGCCTGCTTCTATTCTACATTATTAGAGGCTTAATATTAACGTAGTTTCTTGAGTATAGCATTTCTTTAGTAATAACGTAACCTATAAATGTCTGAGGGAGTTTAGCCTCATAGCCTACCCCTGTTGTACACTTTCGCCGAGTTAAGGTACCTCGTTACCATAGACGATAACTCTGTAGGGCGTTGGTGCTTTTGTTGTCTGGAGCATATAGTATTTGGGACTGGAATCGAGCGTGTCGTTGTCACATAAGCCATTTCTGTCCTACGATCAAGAATCCCGAATATGTATTGCCGATCCAGCCGTAACAAAATGGCGACCTTGCACAAGATTCAGTAGTATCCTATCACATGTTTTTTGGAGAACTATTCTATGCTACCTAGTAGAGCTGGCTAGAATTTTCTTGCATATTGGAGGAATTTTTATTGTGTCATTATTGTATTGGTGGACTTGCAGATTGTTTCGTTGGGGGTGTCTAGAGTAGAGTCATTCAAGCATCTTTAACATTTTGTGAGTCGAGACTGCAATTAGTAATAAGCACTTCTTTTTTTTTATGAACAGCAATTGTATAACCAGCACTATGTCTAATGACTCATCATTTACGGGGGAGGATAACACGGTACAGCCTAGTAACCAGCAAGTACAACAGATGTTTGGGGAGGGGAGTGTTATAAGTGGAGAGAGGGATGCCCGGGCATTTTTGCAGACACCTTTGACCGAACAGCGCCTGCAGGCTATTGATTGTTACGGTCTTCGCTGTTTAGCCACGGTTTTGGGGCGGGACTGTCCTGACAGTTGGCCAAAGAAGAATTTGGTGGCATGTTTGTTGGGTGATGGCGATGGGGCGGTGGGTGGAGTGGGGTCTTGGGGGGTTCCCTCCAAGCCTCCATTCCACTCTACCCCTGAGCTGGGCCCTCAGCCAGCGAGTCTTAGCACGATGCAGCAGGAGGGTTCTCAAGGGCAAGCTGGCTTACCCGTAAACACGTCTCGGTGTGGATCCCCCATTTTGTGCTCTCCCCCCCAGGCCTGTCTCCTGAGATGTTATTTCAGCTAGAACTAGCTAAGTTTAAGCTGCAGGAGACTCAGATACAACAGGCTAGTATAGAACGCATAGAGGTTGCTAGAATCCAAGCCAATCAGGATGCAACCAGGTACCAGGCTGAAATGGATGTCGAGAAGTCTAGAGTAGAGACCACGGGGCGTCATCTCGGTGGTGGGCACCGGGTTACAGACTCACTTTCGCATTTAATTAAGTTAGTACCCGCATTTGATGAGACAGCAGTGACTGAGTTTTTTGCTCGTTTCGAAAAGAAGTGTCGTGAGTATGACTGGCCGGAGGTTAAATGGGCAGCATTAGTTTCATCACGTCTAGTGGGTAAGGGGTTGAAAGCCTACGATGCACTGTCACTGGACGAGAGTGTAGTGTATGGACTGGTGAAGGAGGCTGTGCTCCGGGCCTACGAACTGCAACCCGAAACTTATAGATTGAAGTTCCGTGGCGTGAATAAGAAGAGCGACGTCAGTTTTATGGAGCACGCACGGGACTTAACAGATGCAGGTAATAACTGGTTTCGGTCCGAGCACGCAGAGTCGGCTGAGGAAATTAAGCAACTTTTCTATCTGGAACAGTTTTACAAATGCACTGGAACCGATCTAACGCTGAACATTAAGGAAAAATGTCCCAAGACAGTAGAGGAGGCTGCCAAGATGGCAGACTTCAGATTATCATTGATTCGTGGTTGCGGTGCCGCTCAGAGGGCTGAGTCAGGGCAGAAGGGGCGCTATACCCCACCCACCAGAGTTTTCGATAATAACAAATCCTATGACACACATAACCACACTAAATGCATTGCACCTAATGACACCTACAAACACAAGCCTCTCCCGTTTACTAAAGGTCAGGCCCCTTCTTCGCCCGCACAAGGGAAGAAGCCCATTGGGGATGTGAAATGTTACAAATGTCAGAAGCTAGGCCATTATTCATGTGAGTGCCCTAGTAACACTCCCGCTAAGCCGGTGTCATTGGTTCACAGTATCGGTGTGTCTCTGAAGGCTGCAGCAACTGCCCGGGGTAGGTTGTCAGCAGCTGAGGCACACGCGGTAAAGAAGCGTACGGAAGGCTCGACACCTGTCCGGGACACTTTCTGTAGCCATCGGGGACACGGGTTTGTGAGCTGGGGGAGTGAACTACGGAGGGTTGACTTGCTGAGGGATACGGGGGCTTCGCAAACTTTGTTGAGGAACTTCACAGGGAAACCGATAAATGCGGCCAGAGTTGTTGTGGTGCAGGGTATAAATGCTACGAGGTCATACCCACTTGTGAGGTTGGAGTTGAGAGTGGGAGAGGTGTGCAGGGAGCTGGATGTAGGGATCGTTGAGTGTTTGCCAGTTGAGGGCGTCGACCTTCTTCTCGGCAACGACTTTGCGGTGCCCACTTCCGGGACTCCACCCTTAGTCGTTGCCGAGAGGGCGGCCGACGTGGATGGTGAGAATCGGGAATGGGTTGGGAGGTGCCAACAGGATGAGATGGCCTGTGTGGTAACCCGATCTCGCTCTGCGGCTCCTGCACAGCCTAGCACTCAACCTCGGGGACAGTGGAGGAAGGATCAGGAGAAGGTTGCTAAGGGCAGGAAAAGGGACATTGATTCTGCTGCACTTCTCGGTGATTCGGTACTTGGACCTATAATAAACACGGGAGTTGACTCTGGCCCAGATATGGTGTGTAACAAGGCAGAGTTGGGTAAGACTTCGCGTGAGGCAAGAGCTGTAGCGAGAGCCACTAAGGCAGTAGAGCCTATTAGCCGGGGTAATGTCTTATTACAAAACCATCTTGATGCATTGACGCCCAGGGACATTAGTGAGCAGCAGCTGCAAGACGCTAGCCTAGCTCGTTATAGCAATGGTGCCATAGAGTTGGAGGAAGATGGGGATGCGAAGCCGGGAGATTTCTTTAGGCTCAACAGGATATTGTACCGCAGATTTCTAGACCCCAAATCGAAGTGGGAGGGCGGTGCGAGGGTAGTAGACCAGGTGGTTGTTCCAAATAAGTATAGAGAGTCCTTATTGTGTCTGGCGCATGATGTGCCGGTGGCGGGTCATTTGGGGGTAACAAAAACATTGGCGGCATTGGGCAGGTTTTTCTGGTGGCCTGGGGTCAAGGCTGATGTCTGTGCATGGGTGGCTGGGTGTGCGACCTGCCAGACAACGGGGAAGCCTAACCAGACAATCCCGAAGGCACCTTTGTTTCCCATACCTGTCACCGGGCCTCCGTTCAGCAAAGTTGTAGTAGATTTGGTTGGCCCTTTCCCGCCTACTAGTAGTGGCAATAAATTCCTGTTGACAATCATGGATGTGGCTACGAGATACCCGGACGCATACCCCATGAGAAACGGCTCGGCAAAGGCAGTTGTTAAAAACTTATTATTGTTCTGTTCCCGTTATGGATTTCCACGTGAGGTGCAGTCAGACCAGGGGAGCAATTTTACATCCAAATTGTTCAAGCAAACCCTTCAGTTGCACGGTATATGTTCTGTAGTGTCGTCAGCCTACCATCCCGAGAGTCAGGGAGTCTTGGAGCGGTGGCACTCGACCCTGAAGAGTATGCTACGCTGTTACTGTGCAGAACATGACACTGATTGGGATTTGGGTCTGCCGTATGTTCTGTTCGCTGCACGTGAAGTCCCAGGAGAGAGCCTGGGGTTCAGTCCAAATCAACTAGTCTTTGGCCATAATGTGAGAGGACCTTTAAGTATGGTGAAAGAGATCTGGGAGGGCGAAGAGAAGCCGGGGTCTGTACTTAAATATATCCTTGAGAGCCGGGAGAGACTTATAGGTTGCATGGCAGCGGCAGGTAATAACTTGGTTAATGCACAGGCGGTCATGAAGCACCAGTATGACGCCAAGGTGAAGCTTCGGGAGTTTTCGGTGGGTCAGGAGGTAATGTTGCTTTTACCTTTGCCTGGACACCCCCTTTCTGCCAAGTTTATTGGGCCGTATGTGGTGGCTAAGAAACTGTCCGACCTTGATTATCTCGTTGCAACACCTGACCGTAGAAAAAAACATCAGTTATGTCATGTTAACCTCATGAAAGAGTATGTGAGACGCCCCTCAGAGCCTCTCACTGTCCCTGTGCTGGCCTGCAGCGGCCAGGGTGGAGAAGGAGGTGGGGACAGTCATGCTGCTGAGGAGGATAGCTGGGACTGTGTCATTTCCGCGGAACAGTGGGCGGGGAATACTGAACAAGAGGCTAGGCAAGCTGTAAGTCACCTGCCTGAGCACCAGGGTGCTGCTGTCCTAGGCCTGTTCAGGTCATACCCCTCTGTTTTCGCCGAACACCCAGGTCTCACTACTCAGGTAACGCACGACGTGGACGTCGGTGATAATGTGCCCTTCAAGTCAGTGCCCTACCGTGTGCCCCCGGTAAAGTTGCCAGCTTTACGGGAGGAGTTAAAGTACATGGTTGAGAGAGGGATGATCACTGAAGGTTATGTGAAGTGGACATCACCCGTCACGTTGCAGCCAAAACCTGACGGCAAGGTGCGGTTCTGCATAGATTTTCGTAGGCTAAATGGCTTGACCACTACCAACCCTTACCCTTTGCCTCGAGTTGACGACAGCGTGGACAAGATAGGGAATGCAAAGTACCTTACTAAAATTGATCTTGTAAAAGGCTACTGGCAAGTACCCCTGTCGGACCGAGCTAAGCAAGTTTGTGGTTTTGTGGTAGATGGCAAGACCTACCAATGTAACGTAATGCCTTATGGGCTTAAGAACGCACCTGCCACGTTTCAGAACCTGATGAACGATATTTGTGACGAAATCCCTAACTGCACGGTCTACCTTGATGACGTGATAGTGTATGATGACAATTTTGAAAATCACCTAAGGCACTTAGAGACCCTGTTTGGGAAGTTGCACGATGCTGGGCTGGTGGTGAACCTGAGGAAGTGCGAGTTTGTAAAGGCTACTGTGCAGTATCTTGGCTTCGTGGTCGGGTTAGGCCGGGTGTGCCCCCCCCTGAGCAAGATACAGGCTATCAATATGTTTCCCAGGCCCACCACTAAGCGCCAGGTCATGCGGTTCCTAGGTATGATAGGCTATTATAGGCGCTTCATCCGGGGATACTCTACTGTCTTAGCACCATTAACTGATCTACTGTCGAAGTCAGTGAAGTTCTGTTGGGCTGCGGAGTGTCAGAGGGCTTTCGACCTAGTCAAGCACCTGCTGTGTACACATCCGATTTTGAGAGCCCCAGACTTCTCCAGGAGTTTTCAGCTGGCGACTGATGCCAGCGGTGTGGGTGCCGGGGCAGTGTTACTGCAGACTGATTCCGAGGGCTTGGAACACCCAGTGAGCTTCTTTTCTCGCAAGTTTAATTCGGCACAAAGGAATTACTCGACTATAGAGAAGGAGCTTCTTGCTATCGTTTTGTCGCTCAAACATTTCGAAGTTTATGTTCCAGCCTACGGCCCGGTAGTGACGATTTATACGGACCATCATCCCTTGAAATTCCTAAATCAGTTTCACAATCGGAATATGCGGTTGACCAGGTGGTCCCTAATGCTCCAAGAGTATAATCTCAACATTCAGCATATTGCCGGGAGTGAGAACGTGATAGCAGATTGTCTATCAAGGGTTGATGATCCAGGATAGTCGTGCACGGTGTGTGGGTTGAGCAGGAGTAAAATTAGGCTATCATAACGCCGTCCAAAAAGATTATAAAACAATAAAATAAACGAGAATTTTTTTTTTAGTTTTGTAAGTCTTTATTGTTGTAGCATGATGCATGCGATATTGTGTTTTATGTATAATTCACACTTCAGTTGTTGTGCACCTTTTGCAATTAGTGGCAGCTAAGGGTAGCAGGTCGGTTGGTTGCCTGTCAGATTTTGATAATGCTTCTAAGGATTATCTAAAGTCTTGGGGGGGCTGTGACGCACCCAGTGCGTGGCAACGTAACCTGATTGTACTCCTTGGTACTCCACTGTACCACCACGGTACCACGCTGTACCATCCTGGCTGCTTATATTGAGTGTGACAACGTATAACTATGTTCTTTGTATCTCTGCAAAGGTCTCGTCATTTGCTAACCAGTGGTGGGTTTTGTTTTAAGCCATGTCGAGACCTTCCATTTAATATGTAGTATCAATAGAGAAGTTGATAGATGAGATGATAGGAATTCAGAGAGAGAGAGTGAGTTAGACTTCAGAGCGAGAGGGTAGCAATGGTTGCCAGACGTATGGACCGGTTGGCAGCCCTGCGCTTATAGCTAGGTGCGACAGGGTTGGTAGTACATTGCCGCCTGCATATGCTGCCTGGCTGCCCATGTTGTCGTACTGCACATTGCATGGAGGCTCGCTGTGTGTTCCATGATCAGGTTGCCTAGAACCTTTGAGACTCTAACATCCCTTGCCCTCTCTCCCAATTTCTCACGGTTGCACTCTTTCTCTCTGACGACATTACTCTCATTTCATTCTTCTCTCTATTTAAATGCATACCCTTCCCTTGAGGTCCTAAAGGAGTTTCAGCACTCACCTCTCGTATTACTCTTAGGACAAGCATATATTTACATGTATTAGATTTAAGGGGTTAATGTGAACAGCGATCTTCTTGATGAGGATAGTTGGTGAACGTTCTACATGTTCACGAGTTATATGCCCAGCTCATCATCCAATTTGTGACTAGACTAGTGCCATGTGTAAGAGCCCGACCAGGCCCAGGAGTTGTCTGTAGAGGGGCGAGGACTTAGCCTTGATTTGCCTACCGAGCCAGGAGCGAGTGTAGTACCAGAGACTACAGCTCGCTCGTAGTGCCGGTATAGTAGAGTAACGTAATTTATCTGTCCTTGTGTTCTCTGCAGTCTTTTCCTGGGTTCTCGCTTTCGGTGCTGGGACTCGTTGTTCCTGTGACTTGGCCTGCTAGCTAGAACACATGGGGATGATGAGTGGGTTATATCTTTATTTTACTATGCATTGCAGCTCTCTTTAAGTTTATGTATGTAACACTTTACAGTACACATTACTCACACACAAGACAACACTATTAATACTTTCATGTATCAATTAACTGCACTGTCGTTTTGCTGCTGTGTCCGGAGTTCCGTTGCGTAGGGCGCGTACGGACTCAGAGGGGAGACAGAGTGAGAGAAGCGAAGTAGCCTATGCGGTAGTAGGCTACCGGCGCAGTACTGTTGCCTGCAACCTTTTAGTTATTCCAAGTATAGATTCATTATTACAATAAGTGACTACTATTTATGTTCCTTCCATGTGTATTATTAGGTATCTACTGGATCATGAACATCTTGTATGCTACATGCTAGTGCATGTTAGTAGGGGACAGTTATTCTAGTGCACGCGCTTTCAAGTAGGCGTGTACATTTGTCATTTAGCATTTCACTGTCATACCTTTAGCCTGCTTCTATTCTACATTATTAGAGGCTTAATATTAACGTAGTTTCTTGAGTATTGCATTTCTTTAGTAATAACGTAACCTATAAATGTCTGAGGGAGTTTAGCCTCATAGCCTACCCCTGTTGTACACTTTCGCCGAGTTAAGGTACCTCGTTACCATAGACGATAACTCTGTAGGGCGTTGGTGCTTTTGTTGTCTGGAGCATATAGTATTTGGGACTGGAATCGAGCGTGTCGTTGTCACATAAGCCATTTCTGTCCTACGATCAAGAATCCCGAATATGTATTGCCGATCCAGCCGTAACAAAATATATATATATATATATATATATATATATATATATATATATATATATAGTGTTGAGCAAATAATTTTCTTGTTCATTTTGTCATCTAGGTGTGGTGGAGTCATCCCCAGTAGACGACCAAGGTGTAGTGGTGGTAGAACAACTTGCACACACTCCAGGAACACACTCAAGACTTCATGATCAACCACTCTGCGTGGAAATAATAGTACCATACCACAAACAATAATAAACTAAATTAAGAATGAATTTATTTCATAAATTTTTTTTTAGTAAGCGTTGTTTCCACATAGCGATTTTGATTAGTTATTTTGCCTTTATGTTGTCTTTATCCTAGTTTTGGTTTGTTTAGTTTGCAAGTTTTATATTTTAATAAGGAAACAAATAATCGTTTTTTAATGTTTTTATTTTTGTTCGGGAGGGGGGGGGGGGGGGAATCCAGTATTTCCATATACCTGTACACAAATATATTGTTATACCTTCCACTGTAGGCTACAGTATAACTATAACATTTATTGTAATATTATTTGTTATTAATCTCACACCACACCCCCAATGAAATTAATTAAAGTATATATGATCCACCGGGATTCGAACCCGGGTTATCACACACATGATATATTAACATGATATATATAACAAAGATATATTGTGGTACCTTGCTATTACATAATGTATGTACAAAACAAAAATGGCATGATTATTATTTCAGTCATTGGTTTTTCTTAAGTTAGTTTTATTTTATTTGTTTCTGACCTGTGAATTTTCATATTTGTATTATATTTTGAAGTTAATAAAATCACTACAGCATCCTCAATGTGAAGTAAGTCATGGCACTTGATTGCTGTGTAATTTATATTAAGAATACGGAAACCACATTCTTTATATATTTGTGAATCTCTGAAATAGGCTGCCTTTACTTTAGTTGTTTAATATAAATCTTATGTTACATATGTTACAGTATTTGTTTAAGATATTGAATATTTAAAATTTAGTAAACTATAATATTCGGGAAGTTAAATAATGAATTACTTTATGTCATAAACTATATATTAATTGTAGTTTGAACTAAGATGTTCACTCAGGGACTATAATGATTACACAATAAAATGAGAGAGAGATTGGAATGACACTTGGGTGGGGGGGGGATTACTAGTGCGAGTTTGTCATTATGAGATGAGTATGCTATTAACCCTTTGAAGCTCTGACGCGTTTTAGCAGTTTATTTTGGCTATCATTAGACAATTTTATGCAGCTTAGTATCTGTGGGTATTAAAAGGGTAAATACTATCTCAATCAACCCTCTGACTTCCATATAACGTTACTAATCTGAATAAAATTGACTAATAGTAGCCAGAAACAGAACTAAAATGTGTATTGGAGCTTGAAAGGGTTAATATAACAGCTTGAAGTATAACTATTTATTATAGCTATTAGTACAAACCAGATGATATAATTAACTATTAAAATATTCATGTAGGCCTACCACCTTTTATATGTTTATACTGTATAACAGATTAAATATAATCTCAAAGCCATACCTGACTTTCTATGAATTAAAATGTAAAACTTGCAAAACAAAACAAAACTGGGAAGAGACAACATAAAGACAAAAGAACCAATCAAAATATAAATAGACCTACCAAAGCGTCAAATTTTTCCTTTGCTCCTCAACTTTCTCTTCATAATTGCTGAGGGGCACAGGGCCCTGGGTGGGGCTTTGGTTTCCCGGGCGTTTCCGCACCCTCTTCAGCTCCCCGCCATGGAGTGGCTTCAGTCACCCTGGCTTTATTGTGGTCGGCAGGGAGGGTTCTGTGGGGGCGCTCGGTTATGGCCTTGGCCTTGCTCGGGGCCTTGGGGCTGTTCGGCCAGGCAGCTTGGGGAACAACAACAATAACAACCAAAGTGACAACACTATAAATTTAACCCTTTGAAGATTATGACCATCTTGACAGTTTACTCTGGTAATCATTTGACGATTATATACAGCTTAGGAAGGATCTGGGAGACTTAAACCTCTGACTTTAATTTAATTTGACTTTATATTGTCCTTGTCCCAATTTTGGTTTGTTTAGTTTGCAAGTTTTACATTTAAATTTCATATAATTTTCCTAATATGAATAAAATCGTCTAATGATAGCCAGAAAATAAATGCGTAATCGTATCTTCTAAGGGTAAATATCCTATACAAAAGAGAGCTGGATTACAAAAGTGCTTGGAAAATGGGACAGGATGAGAGGTCGCACTTTAAGATCATTTGTCATCATAAGATTATTCGGTAAATGGATAGTGATTTACCTTTTCATCCTATTATAAGATGGCTATATTATTACGGACACATTAATTACCCTTTTTGTGCCCATATTTAGAGTGTTAGATATCAACACTAGTTCATCCAATATTTGGAGGGTGATTGTGGTGGTTCGCTAATTAGTATTGCGGTGTTTGTTGTTGTTGTTCCCTAAGCAACCTGGCCGAACAACCCTGAGTCCCTAAGGAAGTCCATGGCCACGGTCGGGCTTTCCCACAGAGCTCTCAAGGAGTGTAGATTGTGTTAATGTTGTTGCTGTTCCCCAGGCTGCCTGGCCGAACAGCCCCAAGGCCCTGAGCAAGGCCAAGGCCATAACCGAGCGCCCCCACAGAACCCTCCCTGCCTACCACAATAAAAGCCTGGGTGACTGAAGCCACTCCATGGCGGGGAGCTGAGGAGGGCGCGGAAACGCCCGGGAAACCAAAGCCCCACCCAGGGCCCTGTGCCTCTCGGCAATTATAAAGAGAAAGTTAAGGGGAAAGGAAAAAATTTGACGCTTTGGCTTCCAATCTGCCAACTTCTAGGTTGGCAAACCAGCCTTATGAGGGCTGCAGCCCAGTAGGCTGTTGAAAAATAGCTCATTCTCTCTCTCTAGGTTGGCAGATCGGGAGGTGAATCCACGGAAGAGATGCCGTCAATTGAGATCTAGAAATTATATAAGTAAAAGGAACAGTCGGAGTAAGCTATGGGTATGGCAGAGATCGCTCAGTTCTCACTCTGATAGACCAGCCCATCACCAAGATTGTGTTGTTGGTGTAAGTGGTTGTGTGAAATGCAGTCTTCTATGATGTGTTTAATAGTATGGGGTGCTGTGTTACAACCTGAGCAGGAGTCGACGACGGAGTCATCCAGTTTCTTCTGATAGCTCAGAAGGGCTGGATGGTGCTCGCATCTCAGCCTGCCAGGTGGACTCTGTCCTTGCGAGGAAGGGAGGATTCAGAAGGATGGATTTCGGGATGTCGTGCCTGCAGCTGCGTGTTGTCTATGAGTGAGTGGATGGAACGGCGAGAGATATGAGTATGTATGTGCGTCTGGAAGCTGGTTTGGGGTGGGCAGGGAGGAAGAGAAGATAGTATTTGTGTGTGATAGCGTGTGCTGGGTGTTGTTTTAATATTTTTTGGTGTCTGTGGATGTGTTGCCATGAAGTGTAGTGGGTGGTGTTGGTTCGTGGAGGCTGCTGCCAGGAATTGAGTGCCTCTCATGTCCAGATGGTCTTTGACTTTGAGGACTTTGGTTTCTTGATGTAGGTGAAGTAGCTGTGCAGCCTGTGATGATTTTTAGGGCTTTATTTTGAATAGTCTGTAAGGTCTTATGATGTGTTTCAGCTAGGTTAGAATCCCAGGCAGGGCTTGTGTATTCCATCACTGATCTTATGTATTGTTTGTAAACTGTGGTGGTGGTTTCATTGTTGTGTCTAAATTTTGTGTGGGCAAGTGACCTGAGGGCGTTAAGTCTGGATGTCAGTTTGACAGTTTCTTTTTAATGTTTGTGGTGTGCTGTTTGAATGTCATTTGAGTATCATGTTACTCCCAGGATTTTGGGTGAGTGTGTGTGTGTTAGGGGTATGTTGATTATGGTGAGTTGTGGGGAGTATGTGTGATCTGTCAAGCTTGAGAGGAGGGTAATAGCAGTGGATTTGGCTGGTGCTAAATTAAGGAGTACCTGCAACTGAGACTGCTGCTGCGCCAGGAGTTCCTGCCTCTGCCGCAGCTGCCACCATGTCATCGACAAGGAAAGGTACATACTCCTTCAGACCCACCCTTCTCCAGTTCTCCTGACTAGCCCCCCCTTCACATTCGCCTTGCAAGGAAGCGAATGTGTTACTCACTCTCCCTCCTACATTACTACATTGCTTTTTGTGAGTGATTTTCCCACCCTGGTTGCCAGCCATGCACCTTCCATAAATATAAAGGCCTTGAATCCCAAATCTCCCTGGGTCCCTTAATTACTCGACTGGAAAAATTCCTCTGTACCGAGTCTCGAAGTTGAATTTTCATCTCTAAGCAAATTCACTTCCCTCTGACGGTTAACATTATCCTCCCTTAGAGTTCGACCTTCCTTAGTTTAGCCATATCTTCCTTATCTGGAGGATGAGTTGGTGAAGGTCAGGTAATGATTCGTTCTCCAAACCTGTCATGACAATTTATCCCAAGATTAGCTAGATAGCAAAACTAAACACACAATTTGACTAACAGTTTCTCACTACGATAACACACTAGGAACACTTGCCACCACACTAATGGATAACCAAGTCCAATCACTAGGGTTGATAACTAAGGTAGGCTACGTCAGTAGCAGGTAAGAGGTCGTGACCGCACACTAGGAAGGCTGGGCATATGCTGTTAATTTTCCTCATTTCTTTCTAAAATACTCCTGTAGGCCTATTTTTCTAGGTTTTTCTAAAAGAAAGAAGCTATTTCAAAGGCGTGACTAAGGTGGTAATACCTGGTTGTTAATTTTTTTTTTTTTTCTTAGAATTAATTTTCTTTAACCCGGGAACTGCCGGGAGACTCTCAAGAGTTCCCCCGGCGGACTGCGGGGAGACTCTTATGAGTGAGTGAAAAAAAAAATCAACTTTTGACATCGAAAAAAAAATATATATATTTTTATTTTTTTATTTTTTTATTTTTTTTTGGCCCCTGGGCCATGCAAAATCTCAGTCCTCTACCTCCCCTCCTTCCCCACTTTCCTCCTCTCCTTCAGTTATCACCTATTTTCCCTGTTATTCCCTTATTCTGAGGTATATTTTTGTGCTAACATTAGCGAGTTGCAAGCAGGGTGTTGTCATCACTGATGGCAAGCGAGTGCAAGAGAGAGAGAGAGAGAGTATCGATCGACTGTGTCTCAGTGGCCTTGGGGGAAATTGGCGGGAAAGCAGCTTGCCTCACCCATACATTATACAACTCGCGGGCTATATCTCCGATTTTGACCATCCAAACGCTGTTTTCACTCGTTTTATTGTTGTTTCAGGTTAATACCTTTATAATCAACCCATAATAGGCGCATATGGATAAGTATTAATGCTATTAATGGCACAATGAATATTTTAGTGACGGAAACACTTCAAATACGTCAGCACAGGGGGACGTTTCCAATTACCCCCATGCGCACTTCAGAGGTTAATATATCCTTTCTTTCTATTCTATTCTATCCTATTCTATATACTCAGGCCCAATCCCCACTTTCTTTCTACTTTGTTTTTTCTGTCCTAGCTTTCCCTAAAGCGAGGAAGCCGCTACAAAGGCGTGGCTGACGTAGGAATACCTGGCCGACCCAATAAGAAGAAGTTGCCGTTGTAAAGGCTTATCCCTCAATAGTCAATACCCTCACCGTAACCTTAAGGGGTGAAATAGGAGCCTCATCAATGGAGGCAAGAATTATGGAAGGTAACATAAAATATCTTAAATATTTAGTAGGAGAGGAAAGTAATGACTTGCTAAGAAGAATCACAGGAAAAACTTAGAAATAGTAAAAATCCCTGGACTGCAGAAATTAGAAAGTATGTAGGGAATTTGAAGTTAGGAGAAACAAATTTAGCAAATATTAAGAAGGACGACATTAGAAAAAGAGTTCTGGACTGGGATTCGGGAAGATGGCGAGAGGAGTTGGCAGAGAAGAGTAGCCTAGAAGTGTATAGAAGGTATAAGAAGGAGATTAAGAGTGAGGAAGATATTTATGACAACACAGGCATCTATAATATTTTACAGATGTAGGACAAATAACTTAAATCTAAAAGATAGAAATAGGCATGTGGGAGGAGAGACACAATGCGATCTGTGTAAGGAAGGAACAGAAGACCTAAAACATTTTCTACTACACTGTTCATTTTATAAAGCATGCAGAATAAAAGATCCAGGGTTCCAACAGCCTTATATTGAAAATGAAAACCAAGTCATCGGACATCTTTTATTTAACAAAGAAATAAGCGATAGAGTGAAACAGACAATCTATCAAATGTGGAGAGTACGAGAGAAAAAATTGAAAGAACTGAAATAAGAAGACTGAAGAGAGAAGAAACAATACTGAAGAAAGAAGATTTGGTAAATTTCTATAAGTGCACCTATACGAGCTAAAAAAAATATGATTGTATTTAACAGGAAGGTACAACGAGGTAAGTGATGTGGTATAGGTGGCAATATGCGGAAATGGATTATAAGGGCATTCTGCCCCCCTCTGACAAAAGTCTATCAATCTAGATGTGACACGGATTTACAATGTTTCAGAGAGACATTAGCCTAACCTAACAACCTTACCTAACCTAACCTAGTATTATGGGTGGGGGCTGCCGCCCCCACACCCCCGCTGGTTGGGTAAAACGGTAGAAATCCAGTTGGGGTGGAGTGAATAACCATAGATTTTCGTAAGGGGGTAAGAGGGGGGCAGAATGCCTTTATAATCCATTTCCGCATATTGCCACCTATACCACATCACTTACCTCGCCGTACCTTCCTGTTAACCCGGGAACTGCGGGGAGACTCTTAACCCGGGAGCTGCAGGGAGACTCTTAAGAGTTCCCCTGGTGGACTGCGGGAAGACTCTTGTGAGTAAGTAAAATAAAAAATCAACTTTTGACATCGAAAAAAAAAAAAAAAATAGAAAAAAAAAAAAATATTTTTTTATTTTTTTTTGGCCCCTGGGCCATGCAAAATCTCAGTCCTCTACCTCCCCTCCTTCCCCACTTTCCTCCTATCCTTCAGTTATCACCTATTTTCCCTATTATTCCCTTATTCTGAGGTATATTTTCGTGCTAACATTAGCGAGTTGCAAGCAGGGTGTTGTCATCACTGATGGCAATCGAGTGCAAGAGAGAGAGAGAGAGAATATCGATCGACTGTGTCTCAGTGGCCTTGGGGGAAATTGGCGGGAAGGTAGCTTGCCTCACCCATACATTATACAACTCGCGGGCTATATCTCCGATTTTGACCATCCAAACGCTTTTTTCACTCGTTTTATTGTTGTTTCAGGTTAATACCTTTATAATCAACCCATAATAGGCGCATATGGATAATTATTAATGCTATTAATGGTACAATGAATATTTTAGTGACGGAAACACCTCAAATACGTCAGCACAGGGGGACGTTTTCAATTACCCCCGTGCGCACTTCAGAGGTTAAGAGTTCCCCCGGCGGACTGCGGGAAGACTCTTGAGAGTAAGTAAAACAAAAAATCAACTTTTGACATCGAAAAAAAAAAAAAAAAAATTATTTTTATTTTTTTATTTTTTTTTGGCCCCTGGGCCATGCAAAATCTCAGTCCTCTACCTCCCCTCCTTCCCCACTTTCCTCCTCTCCTTCAGTTATCACCTATTTTCCCTATTATTCCCTTATTCTGAGGTATATTTTCGTGCTAACATTAGCGAGTTGCAAGCAGGGTGTTGTCATCACTGATGGCAAGCGAGTGCAAGAGAGAGAGAGAGAGAGTATCGATCGACTGTGTCTCAGTGGCCTTGGGGGAAATTGGCGGGAAAGCAGTTTGCCTCACCCATACATTATACAACTCGCGGGCTATATCTCCGATTTTGACCATCCAAACGCTGTTTTCACTCGTTTTATTGTTGTTTCAGGTTAATATCTTTATAATCAACCCATAATAGGCGCATATGGATAATTATTAATGCTATTAACCCGGGAGCTGCGGGAAGACTCTTAAGAGTTCCCCCGGCGGACTGCGGGAAGACTCTCCTGAGTAAGTAAAATTAAAAATCAACTTTTGACATCGAAAAAAAAAAAAAAATATATTTTTATTTTTTTATTTTTTTTTTGTTTGGGCCCCTGGGCCATGCAAAATCTCAGTCCTCTACCTCCCCTCCTTCCCCACTTTCCTCCTATCCCTCAGTTATCACCTATTTTCCCTATTATTCCCTTATTCTGAGGTATATTTTCGTGCTAACATTAGCGAGTTGCAAGCAGGGTGTTGTCATCACTGATGGCAATCGAGTGCAAGAGAGAGAGAGAGAGTATCGATCGACTGTGTCGCAGTGGCCTTGGGGAAAATTGGCGGGAAGGTAGCTTGCCTCACCCATACATTATACAACTCGCGGGCTATATCTCCGATTTTGACCATCCAAACGCTGTTTTCACTCGTTTTATTGTTGTTTCAGGTTAATACCTTTATAATCAACCCTTAATAGGCGCATATGGATAATTATTAATGCTATGGCTAATTTAGATAAGTGGACTGTATATTATTATTATTGAAGAAACATTAACCATATAGAATATATAATTACCCTTTGATGAACTCAGCTGGTGATTGGAGGATGGCGGAAAATAAGCTAGATGACTTGAAGTGGTTAGTAAGGTAAACAGCGTATGAAAAGAGGCTACAATAGGCTAGGATAGGCTAGATATTTACGTTAAGTTGTGCTAATTAACAAAGATGATGATGTAGTGACTATATGGAGTATGATATGAAAAGTGAAGCGAAAACACCTGATTATGAGACTATAGGAAGAAGGCTTAGCGTGTGTAGCTGGGACGGAGGTTGGTTGGAGAGTGGCGAGCGCGTTATGTTCGTCTCTGTCGTGACATACCGCGCATGCGCATAACATATGGAAAATGTATCCCATCTTCTTTACAATGAGATACTTATAAACAATCTTAAATAATACAAATATATATATATATATGGGAATTATAATCCTACAATACTTTCCCATATACTACTATAGAATAATGTATTCTACCCAATCATGGAACGTTCGACCAAGGTTATGGAAGCGTTCAACTTAAGACTACGGAATTATACGTAACGCTACATCAATCCCAGATTACGTAACATCGAGACTGTTCATACTAGTTTGAGTACACTAAGTATGGACATATTCCCACCAACAGAAAATATACAAAATTTACATGATTAGATTTGCCCGGAGGCAATCTTATCCCGCCAAGCTTGGGAGGATATCTGGGCTGCCTGTCGACGTGGGCGTTCGCCAGACGCGTCAACAGGCTGCGCCGAAGTAGAAGCCAGAGAGGGGACTTCAATGGATAACTGATCCGAGGGGGTGTCCTTGCGATCGAGGTCACCCTCAAGAGGATATAGTCGGACTGTTGGCCGTGTGATTACTCCAGTCCTGGTGCGAACCTTTGCTACCCGAACCTCACCATCACGACCTGGTAATAACTCCTCTATCCGACCCAATTTCCAAAATGCGCGCGGGCCCTCCTCATGGATGGTTACCACGTCCCCTACCCTAGGCCAATGACCTTTTAATGGTGTTAGTTTATTCCTTTGCGCTTCCCTTAAAGTCACCAGATATTCTGTTGACCAGCGATGCCAAATATCTCGCGATAATTTACGAATGTATTTGTAGCGGGCCGATATCACTTCCTCACTTATGTAGTCTGGATCTTCCATAGTATCCTCATCATGCTCTTCAGGAAGATCCCGCAGTCTGTATCCACGTACCAGTACTGAGGGTGTGATTGGGGTAAGGTCTTCCAAATCACCAGAAGCATAGTATAGAGGGCGATCATTTACGGTGGCTTCAATCTCCAAGAGTATGGTGTTGAGTTCCTCAATCGAGATGAGAGCTCTACCCAACACCTTCTTCAGACCCGCCTTCACGATGCCTATGGCTCTCTCCCATATGGCGCCAAACCAAGGCGCCCTGGCGGGAATGAAACGCCATTCGCATTTTACATCCGCAAGGCAGGTCTGAATCTTAGGATTGTTGCTCACTTCTTTGAGATATGTAGATGCCCCTATGAAAGTCTTTGCATTGTCACTCAGCATGATACGCGGATATCCCTGTCTACTGCAGAATCTTCGGAAGGCATGTAGGAAGCTATCACAAGTGAGGTTGGTGACCAGTTCCAGGTGAATTGCCCTGGTAACAGCACAAGTGAAAAGTATCATATACACCTTAAGATTGGGTGAATCTTTCACAGGGATTGCTCCACTGTAGTCAACCCCGGTAACTTTGTAAGGGTCACCTGGGGTGGTTCGCAGGTTTGGTAAGGGAGGAATTCCGACGGGATCATAATGTGTTCCCTGTACTCTTCTACACTTTAAGCATTTGCGAAGGACTTTCTTGACCACCTGCCTGATTCTAGGCACCCACCATCGTTGTCTTACATAGGTGACTATATGACCAACCCCATAATGACAACAGAGTCGGTGACACCTATCGATGATAAGATGGGTGAAGGGATGATTGGGGGGCAGTAGTATTGGATACTTACTTGCCTCAGAGAGGGCTGCCAATCGTAATCTGCCTCCGCAATGTATCAAGTCCCCCTTCAAGTGTAAGCCCAATTGGTTGATCAGGTTATTCCTAGACTTTGTTCCCTTAACCAGTAATTTATATTCCTGCGTATATATTTCTTGTTGACAGAGCTTATGTAATAATTTATCTGCAATTCTGATCTCCTTCACATTGAGGTAAGCACTACCTGTGGACGGTGTGCCTTTAATTTTTGCTTTTACATTTTCTACAAATCGTATCACCCATGCTGTAACACGTAACTTTTCATAGCTGCTGAATCTATCCCACTCCCATAACCGTGTGTCTTCGTCAGGCACCGAGTCAATTACCGGTGCCACAATAGCAGTGTGTTGCTCGCTCAAATCTATATTCTCTGGCCATTCGTTGGGATCATTAAGCCAGCATGGGCCATTCCACCACAACGCAGAAGATTTGAGAAATTTAGCAGAGACACCACGAGTAATGCAATCACTTGGATTCTCTTTGGTAGACACATACCGGAACTGTGCGGTTGGGAGCAGGGTACGAATTTCGTCGACACGGTTGGTGACGTACACTGGTAGCCTCTTACGGCTATGCAACCAGTAGAGCGTAATTTGGCTGTCACTCCATACAACTGTCTCCGAGATATTTAGCAAATTTTTAAAAGTTTCCTCTACAAAGTGAACGAGTCTAGCAGCCAACAGAACTGCAGTCAGTTCTAATTTTGGGATGGAAAGGGATTTGATCGGGGCGACTTTCGCCTTCGCTATGACGAGACGGCTGCCACTTGTGTCAACAAAGTATATGGCGGTGCCGTACGCGACCTTGCTAGCGTCTGAGAAGGCATGAATGGAAACAGGATGGTCCATGACAACTCTCCGAGGAAAATTAAAACCCTTACAGAGACGAAGATCCGAAATAATGTCATCCCACTCCTGAACCAGGTCGCCAGTCAAAACTACATCCCATCCTAATTTTATCCTCCATAGCTGCTGAAGGAATAATCTCGATTTGATCGACACCGATAGAACTATCCCCAAGGGGTCAAAAAGTTTAGCTGTCATACTCAAGCAAATTCGTTTTGTAATCTGCGAATATTGCGCGTACTGAACGCCGAATGAGAGGGTATCGGTGTCCGTTTTCCAAAACAACCCTAGCACTCTAACATGTTCCTGCTGTACAGCCGCCACCCCATCCTGTTGCAGTACAGTCCGCAAAACAGAATTATTAGTCGCCCATTCACGCAAATGTAGATGGGCGTCATTCATAATCTCTCGGACTACAGCGTAGGTATCAACCAGGAAATCTTCTTCATTTCCTGTACCCAATAAATTGTCTATGTACAACCCTGACCGAATCTGATGAATAATCTGCGGATCTGCACTGACATAAGACAAATGTTTCAAAATGGTGGCGTTTAAAAGGAATTGGGAACAAGTCGCTCCAAATAAAACTGCCCGAAACCGGTAACAAATTAGGGGAGAATCCAATTGCCTCTGATACTTGGGCCACATAAATCGCGTATAGTCCTGGTCGTCTTCATGGAGCCTTAACATTAGAAATGCCTTCTCAATATCAGACACCCAGGCATACTTACCGAGTCGAAATCTAAGCAAAACCTGCGCTAAATCTGGCACCAGTGAGGGTCCAGTGTACAGGCAGTCATTAAGACTAGGATGACGTTCACTCATCTTGGCGGAACAGTCGAAGACAATACGCACTGGCGTAGTTTTGCTCTCCTTGACTACACCATGATGAGCCAAGTAATGCCCGGTATCTGACTTATCAAAAGGCACCTCTTCAATAAAACCCCGGGACACCTGTTCCTTTATGACTTTTGAGTATTCCTCGCAAAAGTCAGGCTCCTTGAGGAATCTTTTCTGAAGTCCCCGAAGACGGCCTATGGCCAAACCCTTGTTAGATGGCAGTTGGTCCTTGGAATTGTTCCAGGGCAGTCTCACTTTATACTGTTGGCTGTCGGGATCGTAGGTAACGGTATCCTCGTACGACGATAGTGCTTGACGCTCAACCAGTGAGTATTCCTTAGGGGTTATCCCGATATGATCTAATTCCCACAAAACATTTAAGTCATTTTTGCATGGTGGAATATTGCCAGTGGATATGTATTCGTCCATTGGTGTTACTGCTACTTTCAATACAGTAATTACTTCTGTGCTGGAGCTTGTAGGCTGGGTCACATATGAACCACTGATGGCGTACCCGTACTTGGTAGGAAGCAGAATTAGGCTACCTGACCTTTTATACCCAGGTCGCACTATATCGTAGTAGTGATCCGCACCGATGAGCAGCTCCAGCTGATCTGTGTCCGTTGCGTGAGGATCGGCTAATTTTATGCCTTTACTTTGTAAACTAACCAGTTTAGACTTTAGGTTAAGTTCACCTTTATGTTCTGGCAATTCATCAACCACTATTGCGTCTAGATGATGAAATTTACCTCTGTGTTTGTATTGCAGTGCCACAACATTATATTCCCTAGAGGCCTGTTTCCCGGTAAATCCGTGAAGACATAACTCCTCAGTTCCTTTAAAAATGTAGGAAAGGGAGGATAGAACAGAAGACTTCACAAAGGTCCTCTGAGAACATTGGTCAAGTAGCGATCTGATTTTAACACAATTATTATCCTTACCCTTTACCGGCAGCTGTACGGTGGGCAAGATTACTGTATTTTTACCTGTGGCAACGGACATTGTAGTTGAAGTAGCAGCAGTATGCTCTCTCTTGGTGTTATCCTCCGCTGGTCTACTTTCCTTCCCTTGTTTTTGTGTACACAGGGAATGAAAGTGTTTGCCCTTACAAAACTTGCAGCTTCTTATGTTAGGATTAGTACAACCCGAATGGCCATGGTCTTTTGACAAGCACCCAGTGCAGAGACGTAGTTGACGGGCTCTTTTAACTTTAAGAGGCCCTGTCTTATACTTCATACACTTGTACCATAAATGATTGGTGCCACTACACAGAACACAGTTGAATTTCCTGTACTCACTCTGGGCGGTAAATGTTGCCGTAGCCATGGGTGTACCCCCTACTCTGTCTTGACCCGTCATATTGTACACTTCAGCCTGGAGGCAATGAGTGAATTTCTTATAATCCAGGCTCGAATCTCCCATTTCCCGTTTTATGGTTTCTTTTAGTGGTGATGGTAACTTATTGACAAGAGTCACCACACAAAATTCCTCCAGACAAATACCATGGCTAATGATTGACCTCATCACACTCTCTGTATTGGCATAGAAGTCCTTCAGGTCAGCTGTTTGGTGTTTGGGTGACACTAATTGATTGAATTTGGTAACATAAGCTGCCTTGATTCGATCTGGATGCCCATATGTCTCTTGCAGGAGCTCAATTGCTGGGGCATAGCTTGCACTTTCGATTATGAATCCTTCGACCAGCTTATGTGCATCACCTTGAAGCTGACCCTTTAGGTAGGTGAAGCGTTGTATATCTGTGAGGTCGGGATTGTCATGGATGGTACACTTGAACATCTCCCAAAATCCCGACCACATGGTGGCATCACCTTCAAATTTTGAGAGAGTAAGATGTGGTAATTTGACTGCGGATTTCTTTGGCTCTTTCCTGACCTCCTTCTTGACCTCTGTAATCAGGATCCCCTTCAGTGTGGCAACGATTACTTGTATGCCCTCCATATATAGGGTATCCTCTCTGATCACCTCGATATACTCGGCGTCCTCGCAAGTGTCGGCCAGGTCCTCCTGTGTGACCTCATACTTGTCAAGTTGCTTTTGAATACTGAGCAACCTGGCCTCCACCTCCACTCTAGACGCCGAATCAAGGAATACGTCAATATCAGAGGTCAAGACCGTCAAAGAGCCCTTAAGTCCAGCCCGACGCTTTTGTACACTTTTAGCCATGATTATACAGGAAGGAATTCTAATTACGTTAAATCAAACTAATAATGCCAGACCGAATAAGTTGCGGCCAACAATACAGTACTCCGAGAAATCAAATTAAATCGTGAGCCGAAAATAAAACACCCTCACGAAATGCGGAATAAGAATTGTGCGCAATGTAGACAAGCAATCTGGAGCTTTTCAATTTAACTCTTTACGTAATAGTTATGAAATTATAGATTCATTACGCCATAAGTTAAGAAAGTCGGGAGGGAAATTTAGTACAATACAGTATAGGCCAAAAGTCTCCAGATGTCAAAAAGAGCAGTACCGTTTAAAGCTATAATAAAGTAAAGAAGAGTGTGAGCCTATAGGGTATATGAAACAGGCTAAACTCAATGGGTACCGCTAATTCTATATTATTAATTTAATAAATGTGAAAATTGTACACAAGAAAGTTCATCTCAAGAAGTCACAAGGAAAAAAGTTTTGAGTTGGATTAACACACACTCAGCCTATCAGCTATCATATTACCCCGCCTTCAGGGCACACGACGAGAGTAGAATTTAGAAAGATATGTGAATGAATACACTTTAAATAAGTTATTTTTCAGTATAATTTTGATCTAGATATAAATTAAATATAGCTTAAATTTAAAATACAGTACAGTATGAATGAATTTAATCTTAATGCCGTGCCAATTGTGCAATATTTTCTAGGGCTAAAGTAGTATGTAATGAGCCCGAAAAAGCATTTAAAGTAGGCTAATTATTATTTTGAGTACTGTACTGAATCAGATTTATAACTTTCATTCTGGGTAAAACTCCCGTCACAGCCCTGACCTATCCACTAGTTTCCACATCCTGTCCCACTGGTGGTCAGGCACCTGGGGCGGCCAGAGCAAAGAGCGGACGAAAAAACCCCGACAGCCCCATGGGGCCAAAAAGACCGGGGCCAGGAGGACGTAGTAAGACGCATGACAAAAAACAGGGATAGGCCAGCCCCACTCCAAGCAAGGCAACTACCGACCGCCGAATAACACCCCAACAAAAACAGGGGGGGGGGGGGGGGGGGGCAAACTAGTGAAAGGTTCGAAGGACCAATTATATGGCTAATTTAGATAAGTGGACTGTATATTATTATTATTGAAGAAACATTAACCATATAGAATATATAATTACCCTTTGATGAACTCAGCTGGTGATTGGAGGATGGCGGAAATAAGCTAGATGACTTGAAGTGGTTAGTAAGGTAAACAGCGTATGAAAAGAGGCTACAATAGGCTAGGATAGGCTAGATATTTACGTTAAGTTTGTGCTAACTAACAAAGATGATGATGTAATGACTATATGGAATATGAGATGAAAAGTGAAGCGAAAACACCTGGTGAAGTAACTATGGAAAGAAGGCTTAGCGTGTGTAGCTGGGACGGAGGTTGGTTGGAGAGTGGCGAGCGCGGTATGTTCGTCTCTGTCGTGACATACCGCGCATGCGCATAACATATGGAAAATGTATCCCATCTTCTTTACAATGAGATACTTATAAACAATCTTAAATATATATATATATATATATATGGGAATTATAATCCTACAATACTTTCCCATATACTACTATAGAATAATATATTCTACCCAATCATGGAACGTTCGACCAAGGTTATGGAAGCGTTTAACTTAAGACTACGGAATTATACGTAACGCTACATCAACCCAGATTACGTAACATCGAGACTGTTCATACTAGTTTGAGTACACTAAGTATGGACAACAACAGTTTAAGTTATAACGGTCACATTGCTAAATGGCCACAATCAATATGGCCACAAGTCTCCAAACTTAATGTGATTTAAACAACAATAACTTCAATATTATCTGCTTCAGATACCTTAAGTAGTAATCCGACATTACATCATTCAACCTAATCTAACCACTTCTAACCTACTCTGATTTCCTCCAAACTATTCCATATTTTTATAAATGTGACAAAGCAATGCAAACAAAGAATAACTGAGCAGTATTGTATGTATTGTACACGAGAAATGGGTTGTATAAAACTAAACAGTGGGCAATGTTTCACTCTCACTGTCTCGGCTCCTTGACAACTCCTCCTCTTGCCCCGTCTAGACTTGCTCGGCCTTCGTATCTTCTATACTCCCTTTGCTTAGTCTTGCCCAGTAATGGATCACTTTGCTCTGTTTGGAACCCTCTTGCCATATCTCAACTCGTATTTGTCCCGTCTCAACTCGTCTTGTCCCGTCTCAACTCGTCTTGTCCCGTCTCAACTCGTCTTGTCCCGTCTCAACTCGTCTTGTCCCGTCTCAACTCGTCTTGTCCCGTCTCAACTCGTCTTGTCCCGTCTCAACTCGTCTTGTCCCGTCTCAACTCGTCTTGTCCCGTCTCAACTCGTCTTGTCCCGTCTCAACTCGTCTTGTCCCGTCTCAACTCATCTTGCTCCTTATCAACTCGTCTGGCCCCGGTTTACCTTGCTTTGCTGTCATGACTCACTTCACTCTGCTGTGCCCCGCCTCGACTCTACTTGGCCTGTGTTGACTTGTTTTAACATTCTTGACTAGCTGTGCCTGGTTTCGGATCCTTACCCCTTATTATCCAGTCTCTCCTCTTTTTGCCTTGTAGTGCCTCGATTTTATTTCCTCGTCTCAGTTTTCCCGGCTTGTTTACCGTCACCCTCTGTGTCTTTGTTCTGTCTCGTCTACTTTTGTTCCAGCTCATCTACTCTCGCCCTGTCTCATACTCAGTCTCTCCCCGTCTCGTATTCTCTCTCTCTCTCTCTCTCTCTCTCATTATTATGCTAACTCTTTCACACACACTCACACACATACACACTAGTACTCGCTTTGTCAAGGTAATCTCGCCGTATTACGTATTTTGGGTTCGAATCTCTTATTTTATCGGTGTCGCGCCTGTTGGTACTCTCGCCCAGTTCTGTGACTTTTATATTTTCTCCACTAGTCTCGCTCTTTCTCTTATATTTCAAAAGTCGCTAGAATGTCGCTGGATAGTAGAAAGGGCAGAACATCGCATCCAAATTGGAACAATATCTAGAATCAAGAATATCACTTATGGCCGATGGGTCATATTCCAAAATTACAGGAATTTAACACCTGCAAGTTTCAGGCTATAAGGAAGATGGAGCTGTAAACATCCACATTGAGCAGAATCACCTGCTAAAATACGGTCATAGTAAAGTACATTTATAAATACATATTATACATAATACCAAATTAATCATACTTTCTACCCAACAGAAATCTGCAGTATTGTTGTATTTCTGCTTATCGATGTTTACGGCTCCAACTTCTTTCTACCTAGAAACTCGCAAGTGGTTAATTGGCACCATCCAAGGGGTACAACCTTAATTATATAATATCCAATAAACGGCAAGAAAGAGAGAGAGAGTGTGTGAGAGGGGGAGAGGGAGCGAGAGAGAAAGGGGGAGAGAGAGAGAAAGAGAGAGGGGGAGAGAAGAGTGTTCAAGATGTGTCAGGAGAAAAACATGTAAGGGGAGCGGTTTCTCTCTGTAAATGTAAGTCAAATATCTATAGATCCAACGATAATTAGCAGCAACATTGGTAACATTTGTCCCATTATCTTACTAGAGACCCTATAGTAATACAGATTGGCTACATCTGCCATATTGGTGCCACTGGTGTTATTAGCCTATCTACACAATCAAATATACCCTACCACAATCTACACATGCAAAAACTGGTACAGAATATATATATATATACGGTACCAAAATGACGTCCAGCGAACAATAAGTCTAAGGAGGTTTAATAACTATTTATTGAAGCTCCTTGAATAAGTCCGATTTCACTCACTACAGGATCTCTGTCTTTCACACTCTCTTATCTTCCCGCGCTGCCTCCTTTGTCCTCGCCCTGTGTCTTTTGTTTTTGACTTATACATTCTAATTTCATCCTCACGGCATTACGGTCATTTTTTCAGTCAGGTATTTTTGTGCTTTCTCCTACGAAACCTATTCGGGCGTTACATTCCTTACAAATAAAAACATGATTTAGTAAAAATCTATATATGGCCTTTGTGAATAGTCAAAAGAATGTCAATTGCTTTCAAACTTTGCTAATGAAGAACACATTTGGCTTGAAATATGTTTTTGTAACTACCGGTACTAAAACAAAAATATGGTTGAAAAGATAATGGCCTTAATCACGTGACCCCTATCACATGAGCAGTTTTGCCTTCAACTTTCATCACATTGGTCCGGCAGCCTATGAACGTACAAGTAATTATGTTACCTAAATCAATATATAACCTATTAAGTAATCATCATCAGCTCCGATGCCTTGTTTCCCCTTGGGAAACCCCGCTAAAGTATGGCCAGGACAAAAATGCCTACAGGATACTTTGTGAAGACATGCTTCCTTTACCCATACCACAATGCCCCTTCCGCTACATGGAAGTTTTTCCTCATTATATATTTCCACTTTCTTTTCCCATACCATAGGTGGTCTTCAACTACTAGCTGTTCCACTCACCGACTCCCATATATCTTTCTTGGCATTTTGCCTTCATCCATTCTCTTAACATGATCATACCACCTCAAGGTACATCTCTTTATCCACTCTACCACTCCACATTCAATGCCCAAAGCTTGCTATTCCATTCCAAAAGACTCCTACACTTCCCGATAACTTGGCCCATCTAGCCTATTCACGCCAGCTGCCATTCTGAAAAAGGTAATCGCCACAGCTTTCAGTTTGAAGAGGACCTCGTCACTTCCTGTTCATGTCTCACTTCCATATGAAAGTGTTAGGAGCAGCACACTGTTCCTCAGTTACTTTTTCACTTCCTGACAAACCATTCTTCCTTTCAGAATACAATCAAGTTCTCCAATTACCTTCCTCCCTTGCACTTTTCTGTTTTATCTCACTCTCCATTTTACCATATTTGCACAGTACAGCTCCCAAATACTTGAAACTTTCAACCTCTTCCAATACTTATTTTTTTATTATTATTTTACAACTGTTCTCATGTTATTTCTTAATACTATATTTTGCATTAAAATCTATGGTTTCATGCATTCTTCTCTCAAACACCATTATCTTAAATTTCCCTACATTGACCTTTAACTTCTTCTTTTCACATATCCTGCCAAAGTCTGTGACCACTCTCTGAAGGTCTTCCAAATTTTCTGCCAACAGGACTGCATCGTCCGCATAAAGTCACGTAAAAATCTTCCACTCTCTTCCCTCTAATTTCAGCCTAGCCCTTATACCCATTGATTCCGCCCTAAATTCTCTGATCAATTCACCCATGTATACAATAAACGACCAAGGTGACATGACACGTCCCTGTCTTACTTCTACATTGACTTCACTTAATTTATCTCTTACCTTCACCTTTGCCATTATATATAGATTTGACTGCAATCAGGACTTTCCTCCCACACCATTATACTGTCAACACATCCCACAGACCCTCACAATCTACTTTGTTGTAGGCTTTTTCCAAATCCATGAATGCTGCAAAGAGTGTTCTGTTCTTGGCCAAATACTTCTGTACCAACAAACGCATTGAGGCTATCTGGCCAATGCAGCCCTTGCCCTTTCTGAAACCTCCCTGCTCTTTGCCTATCTTGTCATCCTTCATCTTCTGCAGTCTCTCTGTTACTACTCTTGCGTATACCTTTCCGGGTATACTAAGCAAGCAAATTCCCCTATAAATCTTACACTCCTTTTTACTACCCTTCCCTTTGTACTGCTTTCACTGCTTTCCACCAGTCCTCTGGTACACTTTCCTTTTCCCAAGCTAATTTACATAACCTATGCATTATGCCTAAAGTTTCATCTCCCCCATATCTCGGCATTTCAACTCCACCAGCTTTGCCCATTCTAAGTCAATTGATTGTTTCTTTAATTTTTGTCTGCTTATCTGTCCTCCATCTACCCTGTTTATTCTACATCTCTCCATTCCCAAGGTTGAGATATTTGCCTTCTCCATACTCATGACTCTTTACAGCTAAACTACTAAAATAATTTGTCTATACATGCACCACACCATCACCCTCCACCACCTCCTCGTTCATGTCCCTCATTCTACCACCTGAGACACTCTCGGTCTGCCTCCTTCTGGCTTCTTTCACAGCTCTGTAGTATGCTTTACAATGTAGTTAATTACGATGATACTGTAAATACTGTAATGCTATAGAAGAGTTCTAATGTTTGCCATGTAATCCTCTCTTTCTCTCTCTCTCTCTCTCTCTCGCTCTCTCTCTCTCTCTCTCTCTCTCTCTCTCTCTCTCTCTCTCTCTCTCTGTGTCTGTCATACTGCTAACATAAATTTTTTTTTTTTTTTTTTCAGGCATAAATTGTGTTCTATTGCTAACATATTTTTTGTGATTTACAGGCATATTAATTTTATCATATTGCTAACAACAAATTTTGTGATTTTCAGGAATTAATTGTATCACATTGCTAACATACATTTTTTGTGATTTTCAGGCTTTAATTGTACCATTTTGCTTACATAAATTTGTGTGATTTTCAGGCATATTGTGATTATATCGTCATGGCGCCGCAACGAACCTGCACGAGTTGTTCCGGTAAATTTGGCCCTACCATGTTTGTTGATACTGATGTCCAAATTTGTAGATTTTGCCAGCTCCGAGAGAAGATTGCGGATGAATTGAATGCAGCTCACCGCAAGATCGATGCCCTGACTACGAAGCTTGAATCCCTTCAAGAATTTGCCACACTCAACGTAGGAGTGCCCTCGGCCCAAGAAACCACTACTATGTCAACCGCCATTCCAGTGCATACAGTACCGGTACCCACACCAGCAGCTACCTTAGATGTTGCAGATAATAATAATGACTCTACTCTCACTCCCCCCCAGGACAACTTTCAGTTAGTGAGAAACAATGTCCATCCCAGTACCAGTACCAGGAAGGTCATCCCGACAACATGCCAAAACCGCTTCAAAATTCTGGCTATTGACGAGGAAGAGGAAACGGAAGAAGTTCGGCTTGTGGGCGACTCCATGGTCCGTGGCCAACTAACCGAGTTCTGCGCCAGGGCACCCAGGACCAGAAAGCGATTCTGTATCCCAGGTGGCGGCGTGGACGACATTGTTGCGGCTCTGGAAGAGGTTTCCAGGCTCGCCCCCGCAAGCACTACGTACGTCATCCACGTTGGATCTAACGATGTCCAACGGACGCGGTCAGAGGAACTACTTTGCAAGTACCGGCGGCTGATCAGGTCCTTCAAGGAAAAATCTAATAGAATCTTAATTTCAGGAATTGTTCCCCGGATTGACGTAGAAAACCGATTCTACAACATAGCTACCAGTACAAATCGCCGACTAGCCAAACTCTGCAGGGAGGAGAACATCGGCTTTGTCGACACGTGGGATAATTTTTACTATGATAAATCTTTGTTTTCAGGAGATGGTGTACATCTCAATGAAGTAGGAGCTGCACGTCTTGGTCGTCTGCTGAACGATGCAGTCAAGGATTTCCGTTCAAAAAACGGGGTCAACCAGACCCAAGACAGGGTAGTGTAAGTCAAATACGAACTGAAAATTCAGACAACGCACAATCAGTAACATCCAACTCTAATACTCTTAAGGTGTTTTATGTAAATGCTCGTAGCATACGCAATAAATTTTCAGATCTAGAGGAAATCGTGTTTACAGAACATTATGATATAATCGGCATTACAGAATCTTGGTTAAATACGGAAGACAGAGACTTTTTAGCCGAATATACGCTTCCTGGTTATACAATGTTTGAGAAAAGTCGGATCAATAGAAATGGAGGAGGAGTTCTGTTTTTTATAAAGGAAAGTCTTAATCCCGTCTTAATGTCAAAACCTCAAATTGCGAATATAGACATATCTTACGTACTATTAAATAATAAACGAGGAACTAAAATAACACTAGCTTTATTATACAGACCCCCATCTCAATCAGTGCAAACTGACAGTGAAATTTATGAACAAATTGCAGAAATAACTAACATACAAGATACCGTAATTCTTGGCGATTTCAACTTACCCGTGACTAAATGGGGCGATATTCTTACTTCACACTCTGGACACGACCTCTATGCTAACTTGCAAGAGAGTTCACTTTTTCAATTTGTACAATCTCCGACCCGTGGTAATAATGTGCTTGACCTTGTACTCGCAACAAAAGAAGAATTAATAGAGAATTTGAATGTTGGTGATGAATTCAGTAACAGCGACCATCGTACGATAACTTTCACTTTAAAGTTTACTAGTAACAAATCAAATAGCAGCATTGAGAAAGTCCCTAATTTCAAGAAAGCAAATTTTCATAAACTTAAATCAAAACTTAAAGAAACTGACTGGAGCTTTCTGACTAACAATAACGACATAAATGCATCTTGGGAGTGTTTCACAACCACTTACCTTAAGGCAGTGCAAGACTGCATACCATCGAAAATACGGCGTCCAGGCCAAAATGATAAGCCCAAATGGTGGAATAAAGATATTTCAGACTGTCTGCTTGCTAAAAAATTTGCTAATGATAGATTAAAATCCTCACAAAATGACGAAGAACGGGTGAAATTTGTAGAGCTACGACGCAAAGCCAAAAAGTTAATTAAGCAAAGTAAAAAGACCCTGGAGTTACATGTTGCGAATCAAAGTAAAACAAACCCGAAAGAATTCTATAGTTATATCAGAAAGAAAAAAGTAGTTACTTCAACTGTTGGACCGTTAGTCGATGAAAATGGAGAATACACCAAAGACGAAGTACAAATGAGTAATGCCCTCAATACCTTCTTTGCATCAGTTTTTACAACCGAAGACCTCAGTGATATCCCTACACCATCGCCGATTCAGATTGATAATTCAGATGTTCTAAGCAATATCACCGTTACAGAGAGAGAAGTATTGAATTGTTTAGATAAACTCAAGGTAAATAAAACGCCTGGACCTGATACAATCTCACCTAGAGTTCTAAAGGAAGCTAAGGATGAGCTCTCCAAACCACTGACATTGCTATTCAATGAATCCTTGCAGTCTGGGACTATGCCTGATCAGTGGAAGCTAGCCAACGTAACACCGATATTCAAAAAAGGCAGCAAATCCCTACCCAGTAACTATCGTCCAATTAGCTTAACCTCAATTGTATGTAAAATGCTAGAAACGGTCATAAGAGACAGACTCGTAAATCACTTAGAGGCAAATAACTTACTTAAAGATACTCAACACGGCTTTCGTAAAAAACGTTCCTGTTTAACAAACCTCTTAGACTTCTTCCACGATATCTTCAACCTCTACGATGAGAGTAAAGCTGTAGATATTATATACCTTGATTTTCAAAAGGCCTTTGACAAAGTTCCCCACAAACGATTACTGCTAAAACTAAAAGCGCATGGAATACAAGACGGTGTGTTGAAATGGATAGAAAATTGGCTCAGCGACAGAAAGCAAAGAGTAGTCATAAACGGTAAGGCATCTAAATGGACCAATGTAAGTAGTGGGGTACCCCAGGGATCGGTACTGGGACCAATTCTCTTTCTAATTTACATCAACGACATAGATGAGGGTCTCACCTGTACAGTCTCGAAATTTGCTGACGATACAAAAATTGCAAATAGCGTACTCTCAAAAGAACAAGTTGACGATATGCAACACAATCTAGATAAATTGTCTTGTTGGGCCCAAATTTGGCAAATGAGTTTCAATGCGGATAAATGTAAAGTACTACATATCGGATACCTAAATGAGAAAGCAAACTATTCGATGAATGGCACTCAGCTTAAGAATGTAAACAAAGAAACCGATCTGGGAGTAACAATATCGAGTAACCTAAAACCGAGTCAACAATGTTCAGAAGTTGTTAAGAAGGCAAACAAAATAATTGGCTTTATTGGCAGGTCATTTGAGCATAAATCCAAAGATGTTATCCTAACCCTTTACAATTCCTTAGTCCGCCCTCTTCTGGAATACTGCGTTCAATCCTGGTGCCCTTATTACCAAAAAGATATAAACAAGCTAGAACGAGTTCAACGTAGAGTTACCAAAATGATACCTAGCCTAAAGAACAAACCATACGAAGAGCGTCTTAGAGAATTAAATCTATTTCCTTTAACCCAGCGCAGATTAAGAGGCGACTTAATTCAAGTGTTCAAAATCATCAAAGGCATCGACAATATGAACTGTAGTAAGTACTTCACTATCGACCAATCTAATTACACGCGGGGAAACGGTTGCAAAATTATTGGTAAATCTTTTAACTCACACGAATCTAAGAATTTCTTCTTCAATCGAGTTGTCAACTTGTGGAATGGGCTTCCCCGAGACGTTATAGACTGCAGCACCGTTGATTCATTTAAACTCCGCTTAGACAAATATCTCGCATCAAACCCGCGACTGACTGCGTTTGTAAATGAATAACTTTATTGTATACCCCCCTCAGTTACTAACCCATCTGTCCCCTACTAACTTCCTAATCCTGCCACGGACATTAGTTCTAGGGCAGTAGTTCCCTTTCCAATGTTCCCTTACCCACTCTAAACCACTGTTTGGACACTTGATCCTCAGTGTTTTGGAGGACAAGCAGCCTAGAAGGGTCACTAGACCTGTTGTTGCTTGATTTCCTTTGTACTCCTTTGTACTCCTTTGTACTCTCTCTCTCTCGCTTTCATTGCAGGAAGATGAATTTCCAGTGATCTGTTTTGCTTTATAAAATATCCAGCAACGCAGTTACAACGCATCAGTGAACACTGCAGTAATATTTCATATTGAATGATGTCATGTTGGTAACATAATTTAATGTCATAAATGTTGGACATGCAGTTTCTGTGAGCGTGCTTATTGACCTGAGTCTCTATGGGTCATATTCACGTAAAGTCACATCATTAATTACGGTGCATATAGAAACTTCAAACTGATTAAGCGAACCTCCGAAATGTAAATATCTGGTGAAGAATATATATGGAAATTCTATTCAACCCGAGACCGCTTGGAGAGGGTATCAATAGTATTAATGATAGTGACTGTACATCCAAAATGTACTCCAATAGGTGAACAAATATATCGAACCTCCCACTAGTGTTGAGTGTTCTCCACAGCCCCGCCTCTGCTGCCCCCAAGCAACCACATCTATAATGTCTGCTTACTTGTTAGGTGTTATTTTTGTATATTATTATTTGATAAGAGACAGAAAACCTGAACGTAAAGGCGATAGTAGGGTTGGGTGGTGGGTGATAACGACCGTCTTTGACGGAAGAGCAATAATGGTTTGATGGTTTTCACAGGTATGTCACGATAGCCTTGTCCGTTTCCTAGTCCTTCAGGTGTTACTTTAACCTCATGACTCAGGGACAAGTGGCTTAATTCACCACTTTAGATAATGCACTATATTGCCGAAAATTAGGAGATGGTGTGAAACAAGCTCTGGCAAAATATCATACTGATCCAACTGTTTGTTAATAAGTTATTCCCGAAAAACGATGCAACACGGCCTCTGAACCCCATAGTAAATGGTACAAAAGGTGTTTAAATAGACAGCAATGGAGCGAAAAATCTAAATATCACCAAACTAATAGGACAAACTTCATAAAATATCAAAACTAATGGGGCTAAGCATGAAGGAGAAGGAGGTCCAGAAAAATAAAATGAAAAACTGTACTTAAGCTGAAGGAACCCTTATAACAACGTCACTGGGATAGACAGTGTTATTACTACCTTACGGTACTACTCTGCAAGATAGTTTAAGGAGAAAGTGTAGTTTTTTTTTGGTCTATTATTCCCTTCTGTACCGGCGACGTCTTTTTAACATAATTCTGGCCGATATTAGAGCCTACAACAATTAACAGGCTTCAAACTATCTTATTTAACCGTTTTTACTACCACAGATCCTCCTGAAACTGCACAAAGTCGTTTAAATATAGCTAGAATAAAATGAAAAAAATATCGTCGGTACAGAAGGGGTTAAGTCATTTATTAATTTATATATTAGTTTCCTCGCTAGACCTCCATCAAACTTAGAAATATACCCCCTAGAACCCCCTTCAAGATAATTTTTTACATTTTTAGGTAAACAAATGTTCCTTCCGAAGGCCGGTTTCTCTTCAAATTACAGGCTCGCTATCGCTCGCCAGGAATAAATCTACACCTAAATGTCACGAAAGGTCTTAACATTGACAACGAAATGGAGCGAAGGGTGTTAAAATCGCCAAACTAATGGGCCGAACGTCTTAAAATCTGAAAACTAGTGGGGCTCAACACGAGAGAAAGGGGTCCAGAAAAACGACCTATCTCCCTTTAATTCATAACACAAGTCCACCGAGTACATATATATAACTAGATAGCTAAATAGACACAGATACATTGATAGATAGATACATAGATAGATAGATAAACAGATAGATAGATAAATAGATAGATGGGGATGAAATGGTGTTGATAGTGGAGGATAGATAGATAGATAGATATAGATAGATAGGTGGGGCTGCAATGATGTTGAGGATAGATATAGATAGATAGATAGGTGGGGATGCAATGCTGTTTTGGGATAAATACATAGATAGATAGATATAGATAGGTGGGGATGCAATGGTGTTGATGGTGGAGGATAGATAGATATAGATAGATAGGTGGTGATGCAATGTTGTTTAGGATATATAGATAGACAGATAGGTGGTGATGCAATGGTGTTGAGGATAGATAGATACATATAGATAAATAGATAGATATGTGGGGATGCAATGGTGTTGATGGTGGAGGAAAGATAGATATTTAGATAGATAGGTGGGGATGCAATGGTGTTGATGGTGGAGGAAAGATAGATATATACATACGATAGATAGGTGGGGAAGCAATGGTGTTGATGGTGGAGGAAATATAGATATATAGATAGATATATAGATAGAGATAGGTGGGGATGCAATGGTGTTGAGGATAGATATATATAGGTGGGGATGCAATGGTGTTGATGGTGGAGGATAGATAGATAGATATATATAGATAGATAGATAGGTGGTGATGCAATGATGTTGATGGTGGAAATATAGATATATAAACAGATAGGTGGGGATGCAATGGTGTTGAAGTACAAATGAGTAATGCCCTCAATACCTTCTTTGCATCAGTTTTTACAACAGAAGACCTCAGTGATATCCCTACACCATCGCCGATTCAGATTGATAATTCAGATATTCTAAGCAATATCACCGTTACAGAGAGAATAGTATTGAATTGTTTAGATAAACTCAAGGTAAATAAAACGCCTGGACCTGATACAATCTCGCCTAGAGTTCTAAAGGAAGCTAAGGATGAGCTCTCCAAACCACTGACATTACTATTCAATAAATCCTTGCAGTCTGGAACTATGACTGATCAGTGGAAGCTAGCCAACGTAACACCGATATTCAAAAAAGGCAGCAAATCCCTACCCAGTAACTATCGTCCAATCAGCTTAACCTCAGTTGTATGTAAAATGCTAGAAACGGTCATAAGAGACAGACTCTTAAATCACTTAGAGGAAATTAACCTACTTAAAGATACTCAACATGGCTTTCGTAAAAAACGTTCCTGTTTAACAAACCTCTTAGACTTCTTCCAAGATATCCTCAACCTCTACAATGAGAGTAAAGCTGTAGATATTATATACCTTGATTTTCAAAAGGCCTTTGACAAAGTTCCCCACAAACGTTTACTACTAAAAACTAAAAGCGCATGGAATACAAGACGGTGTGTTGAAATGGATAGAAAATTGGCTCAGCGACAGAAAGCAAAGAGTAGTCATAAATGGTAAGGCATCTAAATGGACCAATGTAAGTAGCGGGGTACCCCAGGGATCGGTACTAGGACCAATTCTCTTTCTAATTTACATCAACGACATACTGTAGATGAGGGTCTCACCTATACAATCTCAAAATTTGCTGACGATACAAAAATTGCAAATAGCGTACTCTCAAAAGAACAAGTTGACGATATGCAACACAATCTAGATAAATTGTCATGTTGGGCCCAAATTTGGCAAATGAGTTTCAATGCGGATAAATGTAAAGTACTACATATAGGATACCTAAATGAGAAAGCAAACTATTCGATGAATAGCACTCCGCTTAAGAATGTAAACAGAGAAACCGATCTGGGAGTAACAATATCGAGTAACCTAAAACCGAGTCAACAATGTTCAGAAGTAGTTAAGAAGGCAAACAAAATAATTGGCTTTATAGGCAGGTCATTTGAGCATAAATCCAAAGACGTTATCCTAACCCTTTACAATTCCTTAGTCCGCCCTCTTCTGGAATACTGCGTTCAATCCTGGTGCCCTTATTACCAAAAAGATATAGACAAGCTAGAAAGAGTTCAATGTAGAGTTACCAAAATGATACCTAGCCTAAAGAACAAACCATACGATAAGCGTCTTAGAGAATTAAATATATTTCCTTTAACCCAGCGCAGATTAAGAGGCGACTTAATTCAAGTGTTCAAAATCATCAAAGGCATCGACAATATGAACTGTAGTAAGTACTTCACTATCGACCAATCTAATTACACGCGGGGAAACGGTTGCAAAATTATTGGTAAATCTTTTAACTCACACGAATCTAAGAATTTCTTCTTCAATCGAGTTGTCAACTTGTGGAATGGGCTTCCCCCCCGAGACGTTATAGACTGCAGCACCGTCGATTCATTTAAACTCCGCCTAGACAAATATCTCGCATCAAACCCGCGACTGGCTGCGTTTGTAAATTAACTTTATTTTATTCCCCCCCTCAGTTACTAACCCATCTGTCCCCTACTAACTTCCTAATCCTGCCACGGACATTACAGTAGTTCCAGGGCAGTGGTTCCCTTTCCAATGTTCCCTTACCCACTCTAGACCACTGTTTGGATACTTGATCCTCAGTGTTTTGGAGGACAAGCAGCCCAGAAGGGTCACTGGATATGTTGTTGCTTGATTTCCTTTGTATGGTGGAGGAAAAATAGAAAAATAGCTAGATAAGATAGGTAGGTGATGCAGTGGTTTTGGTGGTATAGGAGAGAGAGAGATATATAGATAGATAGATATATAGATAGGCGGTGGGTCAGTGGTGTTGATGGTGGAGGGAGGTGGTGTGAGATGGAGGAGGGTGTGCTGTGAAAATATAAGCAGAGAGAGAGAGAAAGATAGATATATTATATATATCTATATATATATATATATATATATATATATATTATATATATATAATATATATATATATATATATATATATACAGTATATTATATATATTATGATTTTTTTTTTCTTTTTTTATAAGGAGACGAAAGGGAGGTAGATTCATTAATTGTTAAATTGATAAACATTGAAATTGATAGGTAGAATGACTTGGATAAAACTGTCTTCGTGGTGCGATGTATAAGGTGTTGATTTTCGGTGTGAGCATCCTGAGTTCGAATCCACGGACTGCCACATGTGTTTGTAAATTTCATTAATCGATTTTAGGAGTATGGTTGGTTGTTGGAAGGAACATAATAATAGTAAAATAGATAAATATGGGAATTGACAGGTAGTTATACAGTATACGTCAATTCTCAGTCAAACTATGAGAATACACTCAGGTCAGGTGAAGGTATTGAGGGACAAGCCTTTACAACGGCACCTCGTATCTACATTCTACTTTTCCTATTTTTCTGAGAGTAGAGAGGGGAGAAGGGGTGTTGGAGAGAGAGGAGCTGTTGGGGTGGCTTTTGTGTGTGTGTTATTAGTTTGAATACACTTATAATATGGCCACTATTCATATATACAGTGCTGTACGTAAGTTACAGTAGTGGGCGTACCTCGTGTCATATAACTCCACGGCAATGTTGACCATGTTTATGAGAAGTGATCTCCACGAACTAGTTACCCTCATCCATTAAGAAAAGGACACATTTATATATCTATCTATCTATATATTGCCAAACGCCTGAATCCCTAAGGGGGTGGTCATGAAGGAATTGGCTCCATGTTCGTCTGTCATCAGTCAGTCAGCACCCCTCCCCCACCAAACATCCATTAAAGGGGCCGACCTGCTTTTTTTCTTCTTCTTTTCTTTCTAGGTAGTAGCCATTCGATCCGATTTAGCCTACTGTTTTCAGACGTTTATCCTCATCCAGGTGTCTATTTAATCCTGGCGAGAGATAGCGAGACAGCATATTTTGGATTATGCTTTTAGACAGCTAACTAAATTTGTACATTTTTCAACTATTGGGCCGTCTTCATAAATATTTATGAATGCCATTGTCCATACCATGGCGAACAAATGATTAAGTCAATGACTGTTTATTGTGAAAGAGAACTTAATAATTATTACCCAGTTGGTTATGTCTACTCATTTCGATCACCAATGCTTCGGGTTTAACTGGTACAATATATAAATATGACGACTAGTTAATTGGAACAAGATTAGACTTTTACCTAAAGACTTAATAAAACGTACATTCCAAGTGGTGTAGCTACTATAATCAATACGTACGTACAGGGGGTTGTTGTTGTTGTTGTTCCCCAAGCTGCCTGGCCGAACAGCCCCAAGGCCCCGAGCAAGGCCAAGGCCATAGCCGAGCGCCCCCACAGAACCCTCCCTGCGGACCACAATAAAGCCTGGGTGACCGAAGCCACTCCATGGCGGGGAGCTGAGGAGGGTGCGGAAACGACCAGGAAACCAAAGCCCCACCCAGGGCCCTGTGCCCCTCAGCAATTATGAAGAGAAAGTTGAGGGGCAAAGGAAATATGTGACGCTTTGGCTTCCAATCTTGGTAGATTGGGAGGTCAATCCACGGAAAAGACGCCGTCACTTGAGATCTAGAAAATACATAAGTAAAAGGAACAGTCAGAGTAAGCTATGGGTATGGCAGAGATCGCTCAGTTCTCACTCTGATAGACCAGCCCATCACCACACGTACAGGGGGTTATATCATGTATAGAAAAGGGCTCTCATTGCGAAGAATATGGATATTTATGAACCACACAACCTATATTGATGCTATGAAGTTGAGAATCTATCAAGCCTAAAGCACACTACTACTTATTCGTCACTATTACTGACAGATCATCTACCCATCTGTGGACATATCCCTCGGTTTTTATTCCCACATCACGCACTTCCTCCTCCATCTGACATCTCTCTCTCGCTCTCTCTCTCTCTCTCTCTCACTCACACTCTTTCTCTCTCTCTCTCTCACACACTCTCTCACACACTCTCTCACACACTCTCTCTCTCTCTCCCTATAGCGTCCTAAGTCGGGAGTTCTTCGTGATATAGGCTATTTATGTTGGACAAAATAACCTTTTTAAATTCGCCCATGAGACTGAGATAGGAAACACAATATTGACCAATGAAGATAGGAATAGTCTGCAATCATATATCAATAAATAAATGAGTGGTCAGACAAGTGGCAGATGGCTCTCCAAGGTAATAAACATTCATTATACAGTATAATTATACAGTATATGATGGAAGTATGAACCTGGTGTTCTTTGAGCCCCATGTTCAAATCCTAATGTGTCAACGGGGAGATGTTATTGGGATGGAATTTTTGCTGTACTTATAAACAAAATATATATATGTTTTTGTTATACTGGCGAGAAACTGACTTATCACTATCTTAATTTTTCAGCTATAACAAAGATTTTTATAGCCAATATGGTGTTATTTGTGAAAACCTGTCTATAATATGTATGATGCAGAGGCATATCTGTAACGCTGTAAAATATTTCCAGTAAGTATTGAGAAATCAACTGCGAGTGAATTAAGCTTTCCTCGAGGTTAAAAAAAAAAAAAATAGTATACTGTATATAGTTTAAGTGAATTACCACAAAGCCCACCGACAAGACCTATAAAACATCCTTGATGTTTCCAATACAAGTGCACTGTATGCACATTCCCATATACAAAACAGGTTATGGTAGCAGTACCGAGTGAATGAGAAGCTCAATAGCCATCTGAGACGGTGAGACAATAACGAGGCGGCTTCTAGGGGTCCGAATTGCACCATACTATGAGGAGACTACCCGGTGCCTTTGTTCTTTGAAGGCAAAAATACCAGCAAGCTAGTTGAAAAAACCGCCTGTCAGGTTGTTTCACTCGTAATTTGTGTCCAATTTACAGACTATAATCCTATGTCTGAGGAGAGAGGTGGAACATAAAAACAAATTACAGTGTACATTATATATATATATATATATATATATATATATATATATATATATATATATATATATATATATATATTCTATCCCTCTATCTGTGCCTTTATCTCTAATTTCCTTTCTGGCCGTTCCATAGCTGTGGTTGTGGACGGCCATCGTTCACTTCTTCAGCCTATCAAGTCTGGTGTTCCTCTCCTATCTCTAATTATCTTTCTAATATTTATTAATGATATTCTCAACTGTACCTCCAGTCCTATCCATTCATATGCTGAAGACTCTACCTTACACTATTCAACTAGTTTTTTCTGAGCCCCCAAGCAAGCAATCACTCAAAAAAGTGTGTGATGATCCAATAGAACACTTATCTTCTGACCTATCAACCATTTCCATTTGGGGCAGAGAAAATCTTGTTGCTTTGAATGCTTCCAAAACTCAATTTCTCCTTTTATCCACCAGTCAAGACCTCCCACAAGACTTTCCCTTATACTTCAACAATACACAAACCAACCCCTCATCTTCTCTCAGTATTTTAGGGGTCTCCTTTACTTCTGATCTCACTTGGAGGGACCATATTGCCGCCCTTGCTAAAGCAGCTTCCCAGAAGCTGGGCGTGCTCAACCACCTCCGGGGGTTCTTTACCCCTGCACAGCTTCTTGCTCTGTACAGGGGCAGTGTGTCCATGTATTGAGTATTGTCCACATGTGTGGGGAGGAGCCTCTCACACAGCACTTCTTGACAAAGTAGAAAAGAAAGCCTTTAGTCTTATTAACTCACGTCCACTCACTGGCTCTTTGCAATCTCTCTCTCTCTTTGCCGGAATGTTGCATCTATCTCGCTAGTTATTACCGCCATTACAATAATCAGTGTTCCTCAGAGCTCTTTCAGTGTATACCAAAACGGCAGTCGATTGGAGAACACACTCACGTGTAAATCTGCTTGACCTGAGTTTGATCCCAGCCAAGGCGGAAATTTAGTGGGTGTGGTAGTATGTCCTAGCATGTATATCATGTTCGCACCCAGTCAGGAGGAAACCTCAACGACATATACAGACTATTAACACGCTTACCAAAGCCATTCCAACAGCTTCCTCTATCTACAACACCCCTTCTCTCCTATCTACACTCTCCCAGCCCTAGGTCCTAGTGTACTGTCTGATGGAGTAACGAGTTTCCAAATGTAAGACCTCCTCTACGTAGAGTACGTAGCACCCGTCTTACAACACAATCCCACCCCTATTCTGCGAAACTCTCCAACCCAAGAGTGAAACGATATTCCCAATCTTTCTTCTATTCAGCAGCTGGGCTCTAACTCTCTCCCTGAATCCACCTTCCCCTCATCCTATGACTTAAATTGCTTCAAACTCCGTGTGTCCAGGCATTTTGACTCAAACATTTCTTGATTATTTGACCCTGTCACTCTTTCAACTCTGAGGGAGGCACTCGTCACAGGCAGTTCTATATGTTGTCTCCCTCATCTACATAGAATATGAATATATATATATATATATATATATATATATATATATATATATACATATATATACATTATACAGGTATATATATGTGTGTGTGTGTGTGTGTGTAAAGAGAGAGAGGTAGTGAGACTGAGGATGATGGGTGTGGGTGGTGGTGGGCGGACAGAAGCCAGGAATAATGGGCGGCCCGGATAATGGTGGGCGGGGGACTGGTGATGGGTGGAGAGAGAGAGAGAGAGAGAGAGAGAGAGAGAGAGTTACATAGATACACAGGTCAACTGGTCCCTGCGAGGCAGTTCGGACTTCATTATAAAACTAGTCAGCATTATTGAGTATAAAAACAGACTATTGAAAAAGACGGCTTTCTTGACAGTGAGTTAACTTTATATCCTTATCCTGGATGGGTTTATGACTACCAATATACCTTTGTAGGGGTATATTATCATTGACACTGTATGTACCATTTGCATACCTTCTTAAAGGTGAACTCCAGGGATAAATAAACACAAAAAAAAATAATGCAGGGTCACAAGTTGTCATGATTATGCATAATATACAGTATATATGAGTAACATCGATGTTATTCTATGAAACTCCAGAGAAAAATACTAATTTAATACATCATTGCCATCTCCAGCCTATCAGCTGGACCAGGTTCCCTGAGCCGCCTAAGACGAGACTGTGTCAAGGCACAATGTAAACAAAGGGTACCGCCATCATGTACACTCTAGTACAGGTCTGTTTTTCCTGATTCACAACCCTTCAATTCAATATTCAAGCTCTGCAAAACTTGAACAAGGTCCTGAAGATGTGTTGCACACCAAGAAATAATCCCATCTCGCCAACAAATAAACATACAGGCCTTGTTTTGGGTATTTATCTGAACAAAGTTCGAGGAAGTAGCTTCTAAGGGCTATTTGTTCATAAAAATATAGTTTTCTGTTAATTAATATCGCGATCCCTTGACCAGACTGTGGTAAAGCCAAATGCTAAACATCACACGATTATAAGGTTTGCAGAGCCTCTATCATTGAAAATACTGCATATTCTTGCAAGATCGCCATTGTTGTGCTAGCCAACAATTACACATTATGACACGGGACTATACTTTGGTTATCAGTTATTGCCACATAAAATAAGTTACATAAGCTACATTTCTATGTTGTTAGAACACATTGATGAAAGTTCTTAACTGCTATATCCCTAATACCAAGCAGATCACAATGGCATTGTAGTTTGAAAAATGTCTATCAGCACTCGGGTCGACTCAGCCACCTGTGATTACCTCCCTGTGGTGGACTTTATCAACAACAGTCTACTTTAGCTCATATCCTAAATATAGTTCATATGCAGATGATAGCAATCTGTATGCTAGTCATCGAAATTTAAATACCTTTGTGGAAAAAATAAATCAAGAGTTAATTTTAGTCAACACATGGATCCAATCAAATAAATTAACACTAAATTGTAATAAATCCCATTACAAAATGTTTGCAAGGAGGAAGTATGAGGCATCAACTATCATACTTCTCAGAATTGGTAACATATCATTAAACAGGAATCACAAACTACCTTTTTGGGGTGTCATCATAGACCATTAGTTGCGCTGGAAGAGTCACATACAGTCTATTGCTAGCAAAATAAACAAACAGTGCAGCGTAATATTTCACATCAGAAATAAGCTCACTATAAAATGTTTACTTCTTGATATTACTTTCTGACATACCCTCTTTTAAGGGGGGTGACCTGTTTTTGTTCTGTCCTTTTCTATCTTTCTCTGGCTTGTATCCATTCGGGCCCCATCAGCCTACTGTTTTAAGACGTTTATCCCCATCCAGGTGTCAATTTTTTACTGGTGAGCGGTAGCGAGCCAGCATATTTTTTATTTTTGTTTGACAGCAGGCTAAATTTGTAAATTTTTCGATAGAAAAATATCTCCGGCGAAGCCGGATTTCTTCATATAATGCTGGCTAGCTATCGCTCGCCAGGAAGAAATCGACACCTAGATGGGGATAAACGTCCTAAAATAGTTGGCTGAATGGGGCCGAATGGATACAAGCCAGAGAAAGAGAAAAGAACAGAAATAACAAAGCAGGTCACCCCCCTTAATATATTGTCATATAGTGTGGTCAGGTTCCGCTGCCTCCCATCTTAGCCCTTTAGTCAAAGCTCAAAAACGAGTTATTCGAACAATAGTCACTCAGGAAAACAGAACATACAAATGATTCCTTCAGAAGCTTCGGGCTCTTAAAATTATAATATTTCTCAAATTATGTTATGGGAACATTTGTCTTTAACATCTTTATACCAGGTCATCAATATTGATTTACCTTATTTTGCATAAATAAATCATTCTAACAATAAATTTAGGAACAACAATAACCTGGAAGTGCCATTTCTGAGAACAGCACAAAGTCAGTCCTCCATAAAGTTCCAAGGAGTAAAAGTGTGGAATAAACTACCACTTCACATTAAAACTCAAACTATTTTAACATTCAAATTGGCTCTGAAAATTAGTTAAATTATCAACAAAGAGTTACATGAATACTACGTTACAGAAATGGCGAGGACAGAAATTGATTACAAATAAACAAAATTGAATGTTCCTAATACATGCCAGTGTGTGTGGGTGTTTAGGGGATATGGGCCGTCTGGATCACTTTCTCCTCATGTTTAGCCCCATTAGTTTTCAGATTTTAAGATGTTTGCCCCATTAGTTAGTCTATTTTAAGATCTTTCGCCCCATTTCTTCGTCAATATTTAGACCTTTCGTGCTATTTAGGAGTCAATTTTTTCCCTGGCGAACGATAGTGAGCCTGTAATGTTGGAAGAACCGGCCTTTGGCCCGGGACATTTTTCTACCGAAAAATTTACAAATTAATCCTAGAAGGGGGATCTAATGGATGTCTTTTTTTTTTTTTAATTTGATGGAGGTCTAGGGAGGAAACTAGAAAAATAACGAATACATGCAAAAATCGCCCAAAAAGTTAACCATCTCGCCTTAAAGGATATTCGAGAAGTAAATTATATCTGATGCTTTATTGTTTGGCCAAAAGGTTTGTATGTATCTAAAGTTTTTTAGTCATGACACAGCTTCACCTGTAAATGTGCAACATACTTTTAATAACTATATTAGGTGCCTTTTTAAGAGAGCTCATTCTCAAAAGGCTCAGTCAGGACAATTTTATTCTTTTTAATATAATGTACATAATTTGTGTCTGTATTCCTTAAGAAATGGGGCAAAAGGTCTTAAAATCGCCAAACTAATGGGCCGAACGTCTTACAATCTCAAAACTAGTGGGGCTAAACATGAGGAGAAAGTGGTCCAGAAACTGGCCCATCCCCCCTTAATGAACAAATAAAGGTTTACATTTGATTTGAATTGGACTGTGGCAGGGTTTATTGGGCCTGACCAAACAGCCCTTCAATTATGAATCATGATCAATTAAGGGGATCACCGGCGCTTTTTTTTTTTCTCTCCTTTTCTCTCTTTCCCTGGCTTGTATCCATTCGGCCCCATTCAGCCAACTGTCTTAAGACGTTTATCCCCATCCAGTGTCGAATTTCTTCCACTGAATGGGGCCAAATGGATACAAGCCAAAGAGAGAGGGAGAGAAAGAGAAAAAAAAAGTGAGGTGGTCTCCCTTAACCCCTCTTTGGCGGCGCCCGGCTATAGTCGGAGTAGAGAACCAGGGCCTAAAGAGCGGGGCCCGGCTTTAGTCGCATGCCATGTTGAGCACATAGTCGGCTCTGAGAGAGTGTCCGAGCGGTGGGAGGAGCGCGGGTAGGCTCTGACCGTTCGGCATGGACGTTGTCCCGCCACTGACTGTTTCATCACATCCCACCATCCCTGGTCCCGCAATACAGGGTAAAAACTGACTAAATTACTGTATTTTAGGGATTTTACCTTCGTGTTGCACGATCGTTGCAAGAGAACCTGTGATCGTACAAGGCTGCTTCAGGTGTCATTGGAAAGCTCAATTATCGCCCTTTCACTCAGGATACATAATTGTATACGCTCTGGCTCTTCTTTATGCATGAAAAAGAGCATGGAATGAAGCTCGTTTAGGGTAAATCTGCCCGCTTGGCAGGTAGTAGAAGTTACAAACTAGCCGCTCGTTGAGTGTTAATCGCAGGATCAATCGTTATACCGTCCATATATTTGTCCTATATGTGTTGTATAAAGTTTTATGTATAATTTAAACTTTTCTGTCAATATAACCCGGTGCCGCCAACCTCATACCTCAGTCTCCCTGGCTTCCTTCATATAAAGCAGGGGTTCCCAACTTTTAGTTCCTCTGTACCACTTGGGCATTCTGATAGGTACCCATGTACCCCTAACAAGTTAGGATAAAAATGGATAAAATTATGTCAATTTTATATTATTTTATTATGAAATATGTATGTGTAGACTGATAGGGATCTTAGCATTGATATTATCAATAAAATTAACTCGGTGACTATAAAATATTTTGATGGGTCACATACTCGGACATTATCGGGCGGTACTGCAGCTGTCTCGAGTTGGTATACATACCCGATTGTTTCACGTCCAATACAGATTGTGGGCCGCAGGAAGTCGCATAATAGTGAAAACAATGGAATAGTCACCTCACTGATATAATTTTAACACAATAAGAGCAGGTGGGTCGGTAACTTCTACCTGCCAAGCGGGTGGTTTTACCCTAAATTAGGTTGTTTCCGTGCTCTTTTTCATGCATAAACAGACCCAGAGCGTAATAAAAGTATCTATCCCTGAAAGCGCGTAAACAGAGCTTTCCAATGACATCCGAACCATCCTTCTACGACCACTGGTTCTCTTGCAACGATCGTGCAACCCGAGTGCAAAAACCCTAAAATAAGGTAATTTCCTTACATAATTCCCTGTGTAGCGAGTGAGAGAGGGTGGAGGAGGTGTAATAAATTTCAGTCGACCCACGGCGGTGGTGGCGAGCGGTCAGGAAGCAATCTATGCTCGTCGCACCACTCCGCTCTCTCAGAGCACATTACGTGCTCAAAATTGCACTCGACATATGTCGAGACCCGCATATGGGCACCTTTTCTTTAACTCGACATATGTCGTGAGCCTATGGTTAAGGGTTAAGGAAGGATGTAGTATCCGGGTGTACGGTCCAACAAGTAACCGACCTAGATGCGAGATTTTATGTTTTGTTTTGTTTTCTGATGTGTTGTGATGTCCCTATTCGGCTCTGTCTCGAGTCAGCCACCCCCATAAAAAGAAAAGGATAATTGGGGAAGGTGCCAGAGTATACACATATACAACTTCATTTTCCGAAGAAAGAATCTTTAGCAACTAGGTAGTAACAATGACAAAATTCCAAGAGCAAATTACTATATGAGAAGGGATTACAATGATGTGCTAGTTTTGGATAATTACCATATTAACTATACTCTGTTTATTTTCAGCTGACGATAAAGTGAATCCCTGAGCAGCTAATTTCTCGATACTAAAGGTTGGACAAAATGAAACTACTATTTCTGTGCATCATAATAAGACTAAGTTTATATAATTAGCACTACATTTCACTACAAAATCTTCAAAATAACTGAGAAATCTTGATGGGAACTTTGCAATTTACCGTGAATTGAAAAGAAACAGATTATAGTATGTAAATTTGACTATTAACCCTTCTTTACCGACTACATCTTCTTCACTTTATTTTGGCTACCATGAGACGACTTTATTCAGCTTTGGAAGGACGTCTACCAATTAAAAGCTAGAGACCATCTCAATTTATCCTTTTAGCTACCATATATCCTTCCTAAGCTTCATAAAACCGCCTAAATGTAGCTGAAATAAAATACAAAAGACGTCGCCGGTAGAGAAGGGGTTACCAACATAATAGGTCTACTATTAATATGGTGACATTATTATCACCAACTAATTGATAAACTTTGTACCTACCTTAGCATTGACAGGACCATGAACATGAAGAGATGGGTTGGATGTGAAAGAGATCTGCCATGTGTAGATCATTCGGCTTTCTGCAGACTCCCGTTTTCTTATGTTCCGCGATGAAGGAAGGGTTTGGAAGACTCGCATCGCAGCACAGACCCTACAAAATCTCCGGCTACTATTCGATATAGGGGCCACATTTACAAAACAAACACCTTAATTTTTCAAAGCCTAACATTCGGATTCTTGAGAGATTGTAATTTTAGCCTGTCACAAAACGAACATCTTAATTGTCCAAAGCTTCAGATTCGAACTCTTGATGGAGATTAGGAACTTTAGTCTGTCACAAAACGAACACCTGAATTTCCCAAAGCTTGATTTTCGGATATTTGATGGAGAGATTTGGAACTTTAGTCTGTCACAAAACGAACACCTGAATTTCCCAAAGCTTGATTTTCGGATATTTGATGGAGAGATTTGGAACTTTAGTCTGTCACAAAACGAACACCTTAATTGTCCAAAGCTTCAGATTCTAACACTTGATGGAGAGATTGGAACTTTAGCTTTTCACTGTGTCAAGATGCAGATCCTAAATAGCAAGATTATAAGCTTCTTCATATCAATTTGTAGAGATGTGGATACTTATTAGAAATGTCGGAAACTTCTGCAAATCGCCTTGTCTAGATCTTTTAGTCCTCTTATTCTTACTTTTGATCTTCTTTAATTTATGGTTTTCACTGCTTCCTCTTCATATATTTATTCCTTCGTCTTTTCTTCTTCTACTTCTTCTCTTGTTCTGGTCTTCTTGTCATTCTTCTCTCTTGAGTAACTTAAGTAATATCTCACATATACTGGATCTAACTATTATTGAATCTTATTACTGCAGCATGGCGAATATTTAAACATTAATCTCGCTTAGTAAAGTCCTCTCATATATAAGCTTAAAGTAGAGTAAATATTGGCGAACACTGTCTATCAGTCATTAGGCTTAGGAAAGATCTCTCATCACAAATAATCAACTCCAGAGCTAAAAACAAGGCCAGTTCCATAAATTCGGCTTAGCAAAGATCTCTCACCAATAATCAACTCCACAGGGTATAAAATCAAGGAGAGTTCCATAAATTCGGCTTAGGAAGGATCTCTCACAAATATAATAAGGTGCGTTTTATCAATCCGGCAGTCACATAAACCGAGTTCATACGAGGGGAGGGTTTTGCAGGGCCTGTGCTCCTCCGGCCAGACTTACCATTGGTTTCCTTCATTTGTTTCCGTATTTTTCTTTGTCTTTTTGGATTTTCCATTCTTGCTAATTCCATCTGGAAATACACAG